>BSQZ01000018.1:7568035-7580535 GCA_033239005.1 Lamellibrachia satsuma
ACCATCAGTATTAACCTTTCTAAACAGTTTTGTGTCGTCCGCAAATTTCAGTACGTTACTTGTTATACTCTCGTCCAAGTCATTGATATAAATTAAGAATAATATAGGTCCTAATACTGATCCTTGAGGTACCCCACTCAAAACCGATTTCCAATTTGAAACTTCGCCATCTACTACAACTCGTTGTCTTCTGTCAGTCAGCCATTGTTCTATCCAGTCAGTTATGCTATCCCCGATACCATGGGCTTTTAATTTAAGTAGCAATCTTTGATGTGGCACTTTGTCAAAAGCTTTCTGAAAATATAAGTAGATAATATCTACTGGCGATCCCACGTCTATCCACTTAGTGATTTCTTCCAAAAAACATAACATATTTGTTAAGCATGACCTCGCTTTAAGGAATCCATGTTGAGATGAATTTAATAATTTATGCTTAACGAGGAAGTCCACCATATGGTCTTTAATTAACCTTTCTAATAATTTACAAATCACTGACGTTAAACTCACTGGTCTGTAATTCTCTGACTTATTTCTCGAACCCTTTTTAAATAATGGTATGATGTTTGCTTCTTTCCATTCAAACGGAACAACTCCCTCTTTTAATGACAAGTTGAATACTCTTGCAAGTGGTATACTGATTTAATCTACTGTTTCCATTAGTAATTTTGGAGGAATCCCATCCACTCCCGGTGATGTGTGTAGTCGCCTTTATACGCGCGCGAACGCACACACGTACGCACGCAATATATGGCTAGCTACATATTTACATATTTCCCAACACATCTACCACAAATATACATCGACTTTATATTACACAAAACTTAATACTTAAAGTGACGGTCGAAAAACTTACGTTTGCTACAAGAAACGTCGTGACAAGTTGCCTGACTAAACTCGATGTTGCTGCCCTCGTCACATATGTCACCGGAACATTGACGTGTGCGCATGTGCTTGCCGCCGTCACACGTGACCGTGCACTGACCCCACTGACCCCACTCGAGCCACTCGCCGTGAGCTGAAAGTGAACGCAACAGATCCTCAAGCGTCAAACTGGCCAACAACAGCAACAGCAACGACAACGACACACAACACATGCTACAAGACAATTGCAACACATGCTACAAGACAATTACAACACATACTAGAAGTCAATTACAATACATACTATAAGACAGTTACAACACATGCTACAAGACAATTACAACATATACTACAATGCAATTACAACACATACTACAAGACAATTACAACAATGTGATTAAGCTAATACGAAGACAACAACGCGTTTTACTACAGCAACACCAAGAACAAAGGCACTATCGCCTAAACACAATACAACAGATGCTTCATTCATACGTACTAGACATAGAATCGATCCTTTGCTTACATATGATAATACATACACGCTTGACATAACATAAAATTACACGGATATCTAATGACAAAGTCGCCAACTACTTACTCAGACAGGACCCGGCGGAACATGCCCTGGTCTCGGTGCTGTTGTCGTCGCAGTCTCTGCCGCCGTACAGTGGTCCCACACATGTCCTGTTGCGTGTCTCCGCACCAGATCCGCATGTGACGTCACACTGGCCCCACACTGTCCACTCTGCCCAGACGCCGTCCACTGCAGAAGACACAACAGGATAGGTATGGTAATTGCCGACATAACTGACCAGTCACTTTGCATATGTTAATAATGGTAAAAGCTTTTTTTGCAAACCAGTAATTTATCAAGGAAAAGTACCGGAAATAATCGCATGACCTGAAACACACTGCACGTTACAAGAATGAACTAATGGAAACTTCGCTGTGGAGAATATAATAGAACGATTGAACGAAATTGAAGTTAGTGTAATCATATAGCAATCGTGTTGTTTAGTTATATGCTAATGCAGTTATTTATACAAGTATTATTGTCATTGTTAATTTGAAATAAAGTTTTGTATAACAACAGCATTATCATGCAACCAATGTGTAAGGCAAGGCACGCAAACTAGTGAACATCGTATAACTGAAACTATTATATTTAATGTGATTTGTACCTTGACATTTGACAAAGTGCCGAGCATACATATTTAACTCTTTGTATTTGACCTAGCTATCACATTGTATGCTTTGTTGTGAGTCTGACAATTGTGTTTAAATTAAACCACAGTCATTTACCGGGACATTCAATCATAGTACAGTTCTTCAGTTCAGTGGTCTCGCCGCTGCAATTCTGACCTCCATACAGAGGCTTTATGCAAATTCTATGACGCGCCTGACTTCCGATAGCGCACGAAACTGAACAGTTTGACCAATCTGACCACTGCTTGAAATAACCGTCCACTGGAAATGGAGAGGACAAAATAATGTTAACTGTCTAAACCACGGGATCGTGCGCTCATCAAATCTTCCAATATCTAGCAATTAATGTTCATTTCAACATCCTTAATCAAATCTATTGTTGGAATATTTCCGAAATAATTTAATGAAACTATCTGTTTAATGTTTTATCCACTAATTATGGTATGGCTTGGGATGTCGTTTTTTCAGACATTATTAAATATACTGTGTTTTTTCAATAATTATTCATGAACAAGCTTCGTTTTAACTTCTTTAACCTCGATATCATCGGTAGTTTCCTCAGATTCAGCTAAGAATCAGCTAATTGCGTCGTCAGAATAGTCAATGGTGTCTATATTTTGTTTGAAAAGAATAACGGTATTTTTGTTGTTAACAAGACTAAGTAATACTGATGTAAAGCTCGCATATTGTTACTCTTAACTAAGGTATACCCAGGTATGGCAATCTTTTTTATTAGTTTGACAATGACGTTTAAAATGAAATGGTAATTTACCAGGACATTCAATCATAGTACAGTTCTTCAGTTCAGTGGTCTCGCCGCTGCAATTCTGACCTCCATACAGAGGCTTTATGCAAATTCTATGCCGCGCCTGACTTCCGGTAGCGCACGAAACTGAACAGTTTGACCAATCTGACCACTGCTTGAAATAACCGTCCACTGGAAATGGAGAGGACACAGTGCTAAACACTAGACTTGTTTCATAGTTTTGTTTAATATTGTCTTATTTAAAACATTCTCGAGATATCATTTAGTCAGCATTGGTACCTTCAGAAGTAACACATATGAATTAAATAAATATCACATCAAACATTACCCAAATTTGCAATAAGTTAGGAGAAAACAAGTGGCTTTCTATATCCACCGTTTGCCAAATAACACTGAGCAATCATCTTTGTTTTCATATTTACATATCAAATATAAATCGTTTATAATAGAACTAACAGGTGTATGTAAAATGCGGGAAATTACGTATGCTACTGCATCAATTCACATGCCATGGATGGTTTTTTGAGAGTTAATCAAAGTTATATTAACTAGTGTTTAACGGTAATTGCAATGGGTGTGAAATATTGTAACATTTTGTATAAGTAGATTATAGCCTAACACATATAATGTAACTTGATGACGTGTGGTGTACCTAAATGTGTTTAGTTCAACAAAGCCTCAGTTGATCTGATGAATTTGACAAAATCTATTTTAAAAGATTTAACAAGATTGCCATCAAAGGCCCAGATGGCAAGTGGACAAGGAAGCCTTTGGCCTACTGAGAGTTCAGCATTTTTCATTTATGTGTAATCCGCCCTACTGAGATGTGTGTCAACTTTGTTTTTAAACGTATTCACGCTGCTGACAGTTACACAATCTGTAGATAATTTGTTCCATTCATGTATTGCTCTCTGTGAGAAAGAGTACTTCCTGGTGTCCAATCTACACTGATCCTTCACTAATGTTATCTCATTGCTATCTTTCTTGAGTGAGACAAAATATTTCTATCAATATTTTCATGCCCATTTAATTTCTTGCAAACTTTAAATTGATCTCCTCTTAACCTCCTTATCTTAAATAAAATAACAACAACTAAACTTATTCGAATACTTAATTCGTAATACAGCTATAACTAGGTATATGATTGGTAACAACAACGTCGTCAACAACAACATCAGCCACAGCAGCATTATCAGTGGCAGCTGCAGCAGCAAATGCACCAGCTATCGCAGCAGCAGCCACAACAATAACAAAGACAGCACCAACAACAATAACAACAATGACAAAGACTGCATCAAGAACGCCAACAACAACAACAACAACAACAACATTTGTTTAAAGCTGCATCCTCAATGTGATGTTTAGCTCCTCTCGTTTCAGACTTATTTCGGCAACGAACCTTTCTAATATTGACTACGGAATGCTAGTGTCAGGCCCTCTGGCTTGTCAGGCCCTCTGGCTTGTCAGGCCCTCTGGCTTGCCACTGGTACCACGTACACCGGTACTACCTGCATCATGGTCGAGCCGTCGGCGACTAAACTGGCACCCCACCGGGCTTGCTCGGTGAGGAGCTAGGAGCCCAGTGGTACTAAAAACAAAAACCATCAAAGGGCGGATGAGCTCTCGAGCCAACGGCCATCTAGCACAGTCAGGTCAGGCCCTCTGGCTTGCTACTGGAACCATGTAGACCGGTACTACCTGCATCATGGTCGGGTCGTCGGCGACTAAACCGCCACCTTTCCAACCTGCACTAGCCAGCGTGGAGGGGTTGGGCAACTAATACCAGCACGAAAAGTAAAAAAAAAAAAACCAAGGCCCCCAGTCCCCAGCAGCATCGATGTCTCCGACCTTAGAGGTGATTCGGGCCCTAGACTACACGCAGGGGGTGCTAGGAATCCCTGGGTCAAGAAGAATCACCAGAAGAAAGAAGAAAAGAAGGAGAAACTCCAGCAGAAAGAAATACTGAAAATTGCAACGTACAGTGTAAGAACCCTATCAAAAGATGAACACGTCCAAGAATTGGAGGAAGAACTCATAGAAACGAACATCAAATGGGATGTGATAAGGCTTGGAGAAATAAGAAGAAAAGAAGAAGGCTTTACAACCATGTAGAGTGGCCACCTGCTGTACCATTCTAAGGCGAACAACGGACAAGCGGGAGTGGGCTTCCTCATAAACAAGAAATGGAAAGACAACATAACAAGGGTTAATAACACGATACCAACTGAAAATAGTTCATGTATATGCTCCAACGACATCACACTCAGAAGATGAAATAAACATCTTCTACAATGACATCGATAACATCTTGGAGAATCCAAGCCACTATACAATAGTGATGGGAGACTTCAACGCCAAAGTGGGTGTAAGAACAAACCCATCCGAAACAGCGACAGGACGTTTCGGCCTAGGAAAGAGGAACGAACGAATTGATACCTTAATAGAGTGAGTACCCGCCTCTGAATCCTGCCTGTTCTCTGGGTTGATTCTCGTCTATTATTTTCTCCAATCTGGCTGTTAGAATCTTCGTGAATAGCTTGTAGATGTTCGATAGCAAGCATATTGGCCTATAGTTCTTTATGTCTTGTTGGTTGCCTTTTTTGAAGATTATCACCATCTTTGCATTTTTCCAGGTAGTGGAGATTGTCTTTCTGATATTTTATATACAGCTTGGCTAAGGCTTTGGCGATGGTATCCTCTCCTGCCTTAAACGTTTCGATGTTAACTTGGTCATTTTCTGTTGCCTTCCCGTTTTTCATCTTCTTTAGCGCGGCTTCTACTTTGAGGCGGGCACTCAATGACTATGAGAAGGCCTTCGACTCGGTACAAACCCAAGCAATACTGTCTTCACTCCAAGACCAAGGTATAGCAGATGCATACATACCACTCATGAAAGATATATATATATATATATATATATATATATATATATATATATATATATATATATATATATATATATATATATACAGACAGCTCTAAACATCAAAAGAGGAGTGCGACAGGGGGATACCATCTCACCCAAACTATTCACATCAACACTCGAAAGTATCTTCAGAAGACTGAACTGGGAGAACAAAGGCCTGAAAATAGACGGAGAATATCTTAACCATCTCCGTTCCGCAGACGATATCTTCATATGCACCGAAACACCACAAGAACCAGAAATAATGCTACAAGAACTATGCGAAGAAAGTAACCTAAGCGGATTGAGGTTGAACATCTCAAAACACAAAAGTAATGGTGGAAGACAATACCCCAATATACGTTAGTAACACTCAGATAGAGAATGTGGAGAGTTACGTATACCTAGGCCAACGCTTCAGCCTTAGGGACAAGAACCAAGACAAGGAAATCCTACGACGAATTACAGCCAGCTGGACAACATATGCAAAGCATCGTGTGTACTACCAGCTGTGACATACGGTGCTGAAATAGTGTAACTCACAAAACAAGCTCAGAAAAGACTAGCTGCCGCGCAGACAAAAATGGAGAGGTGTATGCTTAATATAACATACCAAGACAGAAAGACAAACACTTGGGTGAGAGCAAAGACAGGAGTCACCGACGTGATGAAAACAACCAGAAGTTTGGCGATACAAAGACAACAGTAGCTATGTGAAAGTGACAGTAATACAATCCTATTCACACGTTCGCAAGTTACCCGATTCTTTCGACGTTAAAAAAATAAGCAGTCTTTTGTTAAAACGACTGCACACATCAGTTAAAACTACTGACACATTACAGACCTGAACACCAACGAATCGTGATCGGCTCAATCAATCGCGGGATCAGCTTTAACAATTCCTTGTGTCATTTGAGGACGTTGTAAAATACGTTATATGTTTTGTACGTTTTTAGCAAATTGTCTCTATATCATACAAACGATTCTGTAGCCAACAATGAAAGGAAACTCACCAGGACACGGGTCCGTGTTGCATTCTTGATATTCTACACCCGCTCCTTGACAGTCGAAGCCGCCATACAGCGGACCCGTGCAGGTTCGATTGCGGGCCATGGTCCCCTTACTACACGTCACGTTACACGGACCCCAGAAGCTCCAATCGCTGTACTCGCCGTCAACTGCAGACATAACATTCTCTGTCATCGCGGCACATGGTTAATCTACGACATCGGTCATATTATGACAACCTTTCATGCGCATACGTTGTTTCTATTGCTACACAGTTTGAGATCATTTCACTGAAATGATCTCAAGTAAACTTCGAATCACAACTATCATGTGCATATTCGTATATGCATCACTTCGGTCAAGGATACATCTTCTAATCTCCTCCAAGGTCATCGTACCTGCAAGCAAAAGAAGACGTTTTAAATTCAACAATACTTGTCCACTCAGTCAACAATTCAACAACATATGTCGTTCATCAGTCAGTGACAATGACATAACGTTCATCATTTTGACCAATCGTTCTTCATAAGACACAGTCGTTCACGGTGACAACTACAGCTTAGTCAAAAATCAGCCCGTATCTCGGTTCACTCTGACCAGTCAGTCAAGATCTCAGTAAGACAGTCATAAACGTCAGACGATATATCTGTCCACAGTCCTAAAGACAATACTAAGCATCATGTAGCGAACGCCTCTTAAATATATGCATCCACAAAATCTTGTTCGTGGCAGAAACAATTTGTCAGCTGTATCTGTCGTAAAATCCACCAGGGATGTTATAATCTAATACAACATACGATGGATGCTGACAGAGAATTATGTTTTTATTCTAATGTCCCTATGTAATCCTTGGTCGGAGCAACAATGGACAGCCTTCTGACTGCTGATTAATCAAACAATTCCCTAAATTGTATAAAAGTATAGATGTAGTGATCTATTTTACTGCTTTTCATGTATTTCTCTCACGCAAAAGTCAAAACCTTTGACGTGCCTGGGAGGATGTTATTAAAATCCCACAACACTGCGTGCATTAAATTAGAATATTGAGCAGACGTCTGAAACATAATTATATTTGCTATGACAATAGACATCGGTCATCTCGCTATTTACGCCGTAACATCAATATTTCACAAGAGGCGATACATTTAGATTCAGAACTTCAGAACATAATATATGACTCGATATTGAAAATTGATATTAATAATTAAGGCGACAGTTTTACATGTAGCATTTGTGAAAATAAAACCTGCGTTGCAGAGGGATGTGAGATGACAACGTTCGGGATAAACAGTACAGCAATGATCTCGACACTTATCAAGACTATTAGATTTATCATGGAGTCTCTTTGGAATAAACAGTACAGCAATGATCTCGACACTTATCAAGACTATTAGATTTATCATGGAGTCTCTTTGGAATAAACAGTACAGCAATGATCTCGACACTTATCAAGACTATTAGATTTATCATGGAGTCTCTTTGGAATAAACAGTACAGCAATGATCTCGACACTTATCAAGACTATTAGATTTATCATGGAGTCTCTTTGGAATAAACAGTACAGCAATGATCTCGACACTTATCAAGACTATTAGATTTATCATGGAGTCTCTTTGGAATAAACAGTACAGCAATGATCTCGACACTTATCAAGACTATTAGATTTATCATGGAGTCTCTTTGGAATAAACAGTACAGCAATGATCTCGACACTTATCAAGACTATTAGATTTATCATGGAGTCTCTTTGGAATAAACAGTACAGCAATGATCTCGACACTTATCAAGACTATTAGATTTATCATGGAGTCTCTTTGGAATAAACAGTACAGCAATGATCTCGACACTTATCAAGACTATTAGATTTATCATGGAGTCTCTTTGGAATAAACAGTACAGCAATGATCTCGACACTTATCAAGACTATTAGATTTATCATGGAGTCTCTTTGTTTCCATACAGCCTATGAGATGTACAACTAGCCATACGTTAGCTACGGCAGATGTCACCTCGTGTAAATGTGTCACCAGAAAGTAACTGAATCCCATTATACTACGTCTAAATTGCGGCAACAATGGACCTTAGCTTTGCATAATTTTTAAATATACTGTTTTTTTCTATGTATTCATTATTTTTATATGGACATAGTGATTGATTGCCTGAACTAAAAACATATTATTATTATTATTATTATTATTATTATATGTTTGTTGTATCACAGCCTGATTCGACATGCAAACGGTCGCTTTAATATATCTTGGATCCAATTAATCGAACTCCGCTTGCGGTTTTATGTGCCATAGAGTACGTTTTTCCGTCGAGTAATTTTCTTCTACTGTTCCAGCAAGATGCATTCATTGTCTCCCTCTCTCCCTATCTCACTCTCTCATTCTCTCCGCCTATCTCCCTCTCTATCCCTCCACCTCTCTCCCTCTCTAAACCTCTCCGTATCTCTCCCTCCCCCTCTCTCTCGCTCCCTCTCCCTCTCCCCATCTCTCTCTCTCTCCGTCCCTTTCTCTCTCTCACTCCCTCATTCCCTCTTTCCCCCTTTCCCTATGTCCCTCACTTCCCCCCTTTATCCGATATCATATCTCATCTCCCACATATCTCTGTCGCTCTGTCAAGTTGTGTAGAATGTCTAATGTAGTATGACATTACAACAGTAGATGGGAGGAGGCCAAGTAGACATTAAAACAATACTGAGTGGTTATGAAGATGTTAACAGAAACATTGTTTTCAGATGTACTGATTTTAGTTGAACCAGAGACGACACAGCGTTAATCAAAGAACAATGCACATTGGAAATGAGAATGCACTCATGTTCACCGAATACAATACATTGATGGACTATATTGCCTGCTGATTGTATAAATGTTAGCAGTGTACATATATTTAAAACCTTATTTGACATATATCTGATAAGGATTTGCCACACATACGTTGTAGATGAATGCATTTTTGGATATAACACCCATTCCCATGCAATGTTCGTACTCATGAACGCAGTAGCAGATATTGTCTAAAATGTAATGCTACTTCGAGTGGTTTCTTTGATTGCTATGATAACAACTGCTAAAAAGTCGCAGACCATATCGATTAATGCTGGGAACTGATTCGTGATGTGATAACCCAACCGTGCTCTTCTTCCCGCTTCAACACTACCGAACTACTCCAACATAAGTAACCGTTACCAACACTACCGAACTACTCCAACATAAGTAACCGTTACCAACACTACCGAACTACTCCAACATAAGTAACCGTTACACTGCCCAAATACTCCAACATAAGTAACCGTTACCAACACTGCCCAAATACTCCAACATAAGTAACCGTTACCAACACTGCCCAAATACTCCAACATAAGTAACCGTTACCAACACTGCCCAAATACTCCAACATAGGAAAAAATTACCAACACTACCCAAATACTCCAACACAGGTAGCAGTTGTCGACATTACCCAACTACCCCAACACAGGTAAAAGTTATCAACACTACCCAACTACTCCAACACAGGTAACAGTTACCTTCACTACCCAACTATTCCAACACAGGTAACAGTTACCAACACTACCCAACTACTCTAACACAGGTAACAGTTACCAACACTACCCAACTACTCTAACACAGGTAACAGTTGCCACAACCACCACATTCCTACAAATTAAACGAATCCTAGGATTGAATATATATATATATATATATTAATATATATATATATATATATATATATATATATATATATATATATATATATATATATATATATATATATATATATATATATATATATATATATATATATATATATACAAGAATGTTCACATAATTAGTAACACCACTACCACTAACCACTACCCACTACCACTAACCAGTTGTTGCTGCTGCTATTAATAATAACCAGGAATATTCGATCGATATATTACGACAATCAATTCCTTGAATATCAAGAATGCTAAATATAAAGTGCATATAGAAAATTATATAAAATGGACAAACTATAAACAATTTCTCAGAAACCTTACATAAGAAAATTCATATAAATTAAATTACGACGCCTCAAAGGGCACGAAGGGTTGAATAATTGATGCCTGACCACGTGTTAACAAATTGACTGGTTATTCTCAGACACAAGAGACGCGAGGCTGGTGCATGCATTCTTGATCGACGTCGTGACGGGCATTGGAGTCTTAGTGACCTCTTTATCTGTCGGTTCATTGATTGCTTGTTGGAAACACCGCTCACCTGGCCACATCACGCTGCAGCAGACGTTGATTGATTAAAACCCGCATTTCCCAGCAGCGACTTCGTGTACAAAGTTCGTAAGTGATGAAAATGGTGAAGGGGGGCATCCATTGTGACAACGCGACTCAGTTGCTTGGGGTTCACGCACCACTTGGGTCATGAATAATGTTCGGGTACTTGTCAACATTAATATCCACAATAATCCTTTTTTGAAAGTCCGGTCGGACGCAACGCTGCATTCCCAAAACATGGCGATAAAGCATTCGCATAAGTTGATTCAATAATGCATACACCGAAAGGTTATCTTCGAAGAATTTGCATGCCACCGATACAAACGTTGTTCGTTCATAGACGCCAAACGAACAACTAACACGAATACATTGTTCATACATTGTTCATATTCATCGTGACCCGCGACACACATTCTTTCGGAAACTGTTTTATTTTAATTTGTTTTGTGCATTGCACGACCAGTGAGGCCTTCTAGTTGACAGCACCTTCAGCTACACTTTCAAGGGATCAGGACTACATGTATATAAAAAAGAAATTTTTTGTTTAGACACAGCAATAGCTTTTAAAAAAATTACGTGAACTGGCAAATTTAAATAGTTGCTTAATAGTTAGTCAAACATCTTAAGTAATAGAATGGAGATGCTGATGTCACTTAACAATTGCCTCGCCTCAACATGCTGTGGGTACATGCAGACCAATAGGCGATACAAAAATAACTTCATTGACATACTTCCAGTATGCATTTCTAAGTTGCTGTTGTATATTTTGTTTTAGATATTTGTATTTTGGAGGAGGTTTATGACTTTTATACATTCTATCCCTCTTTAGCATAAGTTTTATAGTTTCCAAGGACACACATTCCTAATCCCAGTGGATGTTGACGGTATATACAAATTCACCACATATGGTTTGCACGGCTTATTTCATAGGCAATTTCAAGATCACTCTTCACATTTTTCATATAATATTATTCTCAAAATTTTCATAGGTTTCTGTTTGTTTTTGATCGAATGTATATCAAGTTCAGCATTAGCAGTAGTCATTGTCTAAGATGCGTTGTAGTATTTATGTTCGATTGGTATTAGTAGGGTTGTTAGTGGTCATTAAAGCTAAACTTTTATCTCCTCTTGTTGGCTTGTCTATGATTTGAACAAGATAAAAATCGTATAAAAAGTTGCAATATTATATGTGAATTGGTATGTTGCGGCAACTTGTTTTAAGGAACCCATTTCGACAATCCCAATCTGGAAAATGGGAAAATATACAGCAATAAATGTGTGCTGATTTTGCTTCTGCCAACGTATTGAAATGTTGAACTGTTCTATGATATATTCATCATTAACATCTGTAGTTATAGTAGGACTAAACGACGTTGTTTGCAATCATATATACCAATACTCCAACAATTCTAACATATTTCTACGTCTGTATGTCAATTATCATCCGCCGTGTGGTGCTGCTGTCGCTGTCTGGTCTATCGCTAACAAATGCA
>BSQZ01000018.1:7585535-7630535 GCA_033239005.1 Lamellibrachia satsuma
ATTTCCTAAGCTTCGAAAACGAACCGTGCCCAGTGTGGGTCTTGAACTCACAACCCTCGAATTTAGAGTCCAACACCTTAACCACTAGGCCACGGCTGCCCCCACAGAGAAAGAAAGAGAGATAGATATATAGAGAGAGAAAGAGAGAGAGAGAGAGAGAGAAAGAAAGAGAGTTAATAAATACTGGCATGCGGCCATCGATTAGTAAGCCATGTGGCCTGGCATGGTGGATAGAATTGTGGAGCCAGGGGCATATATTGTACAGTTGAGGTTGTATATACTACGTACAGCACAATGGAGGGTGCATATACTAAGTACAACACAGTTGAGGTTGAATGTACTACGTACAAGACAGTTGAGATTGCATATATTACGTACAACACAGTTGAGGTTGCATATACCACGTACAACACAGTTGAGATTGCATATACCACGTACAACACAGTTGAGGTGGCATATACTACGTATAACACAGTTGAGGTTGCATATACTACGTATAACACAGTTGAGTTTGTATATACTACGTACAACACAGTTGAGTTTGCATATACTACGTACCAGACAGTTGAAGTTGAATATACTACGTATAACACAGTTGAGGTTGCATATACTTCGTATAACACAGTTGAGGTTGCATATACTACGTATAACACAGTTGAGGTTGCATATACTACGTATAACACAGTTGCGGGTGCATATACTACGGACAACACAGTTGAGATTGCATATACTACGCACAAGACAGTTGAGGTTGCATATACTATGTACAAGACAGTTGAGGTTGCATATACTACGTATAACACAGTAGAGGTGGCATATACTACGAACGACACAGTTGAGGTTGTATATACTACCAAGTTATATACAGTGGACATATTATAGGCGTGATGCTAATGCACGTGATGTTCAAGTCAATAAAGACGATCCAACATTCAAATAAGTAGTACAGTTTCAGTAGCGATAAATTATTAAATTTGGTACAATCAGTTTTTTTAGAGGTTTAACAAGAGTTAACAAGATTTGCCATCCAAGCCAAAGGCCCAGATGGCAAGTGGACAAGGAAGATATTGGCTTATCGAGAGTCCAACAATGTTCATCTACTTATAACCCGCCCTCCTGAGATATGTGTCAACCTTGTTTTTAAACTTATTCACGCTGCTAGCAGTTACACAATCTGTAGATACTTTCCATTCATTTATTGTCCTCTGTGAGAACGAGTGCTTCCTGATATCCAATCTACATTGATCCTTTACTAATTTTACCTCATGTCCTCTAGTTCTGCTATCCTTCTTGAGTGAGAAAAACATATTTCTATCAATATTTTCATACCCATTCAATATCTTAAAAACTTCAATCTGATCTCCTCTTAACCTCCTTGTCTCTAGAGTTGTTAAACCACATTCTTTCAGGCGTTCTTCATAACTAAGGTCTCTAAGTTCTGGAATCATTTTAGTTGCTCTCCTTTGTATGCGTTCAAGCGTATCTATATCTTTCTTACGATATGGTCTCCATGCTTGTATACAGTATTCTAAATGAGGTCTAACTATTGCATTATAAAGAGGTATAATTAACTTTTTTCCCTTGTATGTTATGTTTCTTCTAATCAATCCAAGAATTTGATTACCCTTTGAAGCTGCAATACCACACTGCTCTGAAACTTTCATATCAGCGCTTATTGTAACTCCTAAGTCCTTTTCTTTTACAGTAGTACCCAGAGCAGTATCTCCCATTTTATAGTTTACATTCAAGTTTCCATGTCCTGTATGTAGGCATTTACATTTCTCAAAATTGAACAGCATCTGCCATTTCTCAGACCATTTCACTAATCTGTCTAGATCGTTTTGTAAATGTTGTTTATCACCATCAGTATTAACCTTTCTAAACAGTTTTGTGTCATCCGCAAATTTCAGTACGTTACTTGTTATACTGTCGTCCAAGTCACTGATATAAATTAAGAATAATATAAGTCCTAATACTGATCCTTGAGGTACCCCACTCAAAACCGATTTCCAATTTGAAACTTCTCCATCTACTACAACTCGTTGTCTTCTGTCAGTCAGCCATTGTTCTATCCAGTCAGTTATGCTATCCCCGATACCATGGGCTTTTAATTTAAGTAGTAATCTTTGATGTGGCACTTTGTCAAAAGCTTTCTGAAAATCTAAGTAGATAATATCTACTGGCGATCCCACGTCTATCCACTTAGTGATTTCTTCCAAAAAACATAACATATTTGTTAAGCATGACCTCGCTTTAAGGAATCCATGTTGAGATGAATTTAATAATTTATGCTTAACAAGGAAGTCCACCATATGGTCTTTAATTAACCTTTCTAATAATTTACCAATCACTGACGTTAAACACACTGGTATGTAATTCTCTGACTTATTTCTCGAACCTTTTTAAATAATGGTAAGATGTTTGCTTCTTTCCATTCAAACGGAACAACTCCCTCTTTTAATGACAAGTTTAATACTCTTGCAAGTGGTGTACTGATTTGTTCTACTGTTTCCATTAGTAATTTTGGTGGAATCCCATCCACTCCCGGTGATTTGTTATCCTTCATTGCCTTTATTTTCTTAGCTACCAATTCTGGAGTTACAACTAACGGACCTAAATAGTCAGATTTAGCCCCCTGAAATTTAGTATCAGCAACTGGTAATGAACTAATATCTTCTTTGGTAAACACTGAACTGAAGTAATCATTTAGGTCTTCCGCCATTAAAAACCCCTGTGATATTATATTTCCAGCACTGTCTTCTAGAGGTCCAACCTTGTCTTGTACGTTTTGTTTACTCCTGACATATGCATAAAAACTCTTGCTGTCATTTTTTATGTTACATGCTAGTTTTTGCTCATAGCTTCTTTTAGATTGTCTGATATCAGTTGTAGCTGCATTAAGTGCCTCTTTGTATTTTGAATAGTCTTCGTCCTTTCTGGTACGCCTATAAACCCTCCACATAGTTTGTTTTAGCATTATTTTTCTAATAGCCTCTTTTGACAAGTGTTTCTACACCGTTTTCCTTGTTTTTGGAAGGGAACAAATTTATCGATGATACTCTCGATTTCATATTTTAGAATATTCCAACATTCAATTGCGGTCTTATTCATCAGCATGTTATTCCAATCTAGCTTTGCTAAGTATTTTCTCATATCTTTGTAGTTACCTTTGTGGAAGTTTCTCTTGTACATTTTCTTATTTTTACTTTCTGATTTTACATTGATGTCAAAATGTATTTGATTATGGTCACTATTACCCAATGGTTCAAATATTTTTACATTGTCCACTAATTCTTTTTGTGATGACAAAACTATATCTAATACATTTTCTCCCCTGGTTAGTTCTAGTACGTGCTGGGTAAAAAAGCTATCCTGGATTAAAAATAGAAATTGTTGGTCCACAATCCCTGTGCTCTCTAGAGAATTCCATTGTATGTGTCAATGGTTAAAATCTCCCATTATGATACATTCCCCTTTACTAACTTCCTTTATAGCGTTTTTTTATTTTTGTGTTGTCCTCTTCGTTTATGTTTGGACTTCGGTAAACTAATCCAATAGTTAATTTTGAATTTCTTGAAAAAGGTTCAGTTCATACGGGCAATATTTGTTGACAACTGGCCAATTGTGTGCTATACTGCTCGTTGCTTGCAGTAATATGAGGATATCCCGACAATCGCTGAATTTGCGAGTGAAATATGCTGTTAAAATCGCAGTGTTACGATTATTTGATTTCAAAATCACGAAGCGAACTTCAGGTAACATCAACAAAACCGTCAACTTCATAATATTATGAAACATATTTCAATGTCATTACTGTCACCACCGAGAAGCAAATGTAGCTATGTTTGGCAGTGTTATCCCATTAACACAAATATCCAATTCTGATAGTTGGTTTTCACTATTATGTCGATGCCACTAGTAACAAAAAAGAAAGGGACACAAACAATACTCTGCCAAAATGGCGACGTCGCGATGTTGCCTCATTGTCACATAAAAGATCGTATCTTGTTCCGTTTGAGATTTGAATCGGGCAAGTAGCCGAATAACAGCATATAAGTGCAACGGTCGGGAGACTGGCTGCTACGCACAAAAACCTGTTGGGCTTTTTTGGTCGATGCATACCACGTGATGGGTTGTTGTAGCGTGTCGTTGGAGACAAGAATGTCGCCTGTCTCAACGGAGGTATGAAGTTCACGACGATGACACCTAGTGGGAGATACGTGATGACCTGCGCCTGCGCAGACGAGTGGACGGGCACGAGGTGCGACACGAAAGGTCAGTGTAAAGGTCAACACTGGTGGTCAACACACTGTATGACGTAATCTACGTTGGATTTTTTTTATGTTGTGAATATCATACTTATGTCAGTAACTGCAAAACATTGGTCATGGACATTTTATTTTATTTATTTTAAAGAATTTCTTAATTATTCATTTAGATGTGGATTTAGCGCCTTTTGGAATATGTTTACTTTAGGGAGATGTTTACTATAGTTCATATATATATATATATATATATATATATATATATATATATATATATATATATATATATATATATAGTTTGTCAATGCATAGGTTTGTCAACGCCAATGACATATAATAGTGGCTTAGGCCACTAATAAATGCAGACGAATACAAGTATATGATGCTTTGCAACATTTGCTTCAAAGTTTCATCAAATATTTATTTTATTAATATGACATTTTATAGGAAAACGGTTGTTATTTTATTCTAATAGCAAGCTATATATTTGACATATCCATCATATAAATAAAATCATTATTTAGAAATACAATATGGCTATCACACGGCTCCAGTCGATATATCTCAATAATACTGCAATCGTAAGTCGCCTGAATCCGTCCGTTATCTCCAAGTTGGAGCACGTCTGTTCCCGCCAATATCACTGTAAGCCACGCATCATTGCTCCTGACGACGAAGCCCACATACTAACTCGGCGAAAATCACCAATTTATTTACTACCAGACATAAATGACATTAATAAGACATTCGTAGAAATGTGTACAAACATATATTAAAAAAAACCACACTTGTCAAATGTGTTCTTTTGGTCTTTGGCAAAACTGGGCTCATTTCTATTCGTCTGGCGTCGCTTTAATTCCCGCGAAGATCACTCGGAAATAGCTCCGGGCAAATCGTCACGTAGCAGTTGTTGCCGACGGACGGTTTCAGGTGGGGTCGGACGACGTACGGTTACAAGGCCCGTAAAAAGTGTCATAAAACGTAGAAAAATGTCTTTACAAATTAGAACATTGACAAATATTTAGCTTGACATATGTTATTGAAGACATATTAATAGTTCTCACTAATGTATTGAACTCTTCTCACGACGTATCTGCAAATGTGCGACGTACGGTCGCATAATAAATTCCCCAAATCGGTTTTGGGACCTCCCACAAGTAATTATCCAACGATTTTAATTTAAAACAAAGCGAATCCAAAGAATCCAGCTGAAACATCTCGTTCTATGAGAAATCCATGTTATTTCGTGATACTTTGTACTGCATTTGTCTGAATGAAGTTGTGCGACGTACGGTTTCAAAAAAACTTCCAAATATAAAATAATCAGGAAAATTCAGGGATTTGACCAGACATTTTAATATCGCTGTTAGCAATTCCCGAAATATATACCATTATAGCTAACTATTAACTGTATGTCTTACATAGGTGGTTCGAATAATAAAACCTGTTTTAAAGACGTTATCGTGTAAATATTGCACAAAAAAGGAGCAAAAATTACCCATTTATTGGAGACAGTACTCAGTGGTTTCATGGTACATATATAAAAGTAGGGTCCCCAAAAAGTCCTGATCAAGACGCATACGTACGACCTGATCACAACCGTGACCTGATCACAACCGTGACCTGATCACAACCGTGACCTGATCACAACAGTGACCTGATCACAACCGCCTACTCAGTTTATTGAAGGAGCAATGGTCCTAAACAACGTTTGTTAACGTTTCGCGAGAAATGACCATATATATATATATATATATATATATATATATATATATATATATATATATATATATATATATATATATATATATATATATATATATATATATATATATACATATATACTGTAAGACCAATGAATCTACAATCTACTAAGATCAATGAAGTCGCTCTTATAAGAACCACACTGGTAGATTTTCAATGAGTTTATTCGTTGTCCATTTCCGCCTGTATAAATTTCTTATATTTCCATCAATTAAATGAGTTCCATTTACGCCTCAGTGTTCAATCAGTTGATGTTTGCGCCTATTTGTATATTTATATGTAAATTGTTGCTTATGCATGTGTGCGTACGTGCGTGCGTGCGTGCGTGCCTGTCCCCAGTTATGTTCTGTTCGAGCAAATGTTGTATTTAAAAAAATCGCTAGAAGTTACTACACAGCTGATTGGCTAAACATTTCCGTTTTCCATATATTGCACTACTTTGTTAAGTTAATACCGCTGTTCCTGGTGGTTGTGTTTTAAAATCACACAGGAGGTTCATTCCATCTGTATTTTAAAAATACTTCATGGCTAACGAAAATTTAGAATTCAAAATGGCGCTGTTTTGGGAGTTCGGCAGCGGTTTTAGCGATTATTTAACAAGATTTAACAAGATTTGCCATCCAAGCCAAAGGCGCAGATGGCAAGTGGACAAGGAAGCCATTGGCTTATCGAGAGTCCAACAATGTTCACCTACTTATAACCCGCCCTCCTGATATATGTGTCAACCTTGTTTTTAAACATATTCACGCTGCTAGCAGTTACACAATCTGTAGACAATTTGTTCCATTCATTTATTGTCCTCTGTGAGAACGAGTGCTTCCTGATGTCCAATCTACATTGATCCTTTACTAATTTTACCTCATGTCCTCTAGTTCTGCTATCCTTCTTGAGTGAGAAAAACATATTTCTATCAATATTTTCATACCCATTCAATATCTTAAAAACTTCAATATGATCTCCTCTTAACCTCCTTGTCTCTAGAGTTGTTAAACCACATTCTTTCAGGCGATCTTCATAACTAAGGTCTCTCAGTTCTGGAATCATTTTAGTTGCTCTCCTTTGAATGCGTTCAAGCGTATCTATATCCTTCTTACGATATGGTATCCATGCTTGTATACAGTATTCTAAATGAGGTCTAACTATTACTTTATAAAGAGGTATAACTAACTTTTTTCCCTTGTATGTTATGTATCTTCTAATCAATCCAAGAATTTGATTACCCTTTGAAGCTGCAATACCACACTGCTCTGAAACTTTCATATCAGCGCTTATTGTAACTCCTAAGTCCTTTTCTTTTACAGTAGTACCCAGAACAGTATCTCCCATTTTATAGTTTACATTCAAGTTCCCATGTCCTGTATGTAGGCATTTACATTTCCCAAATTTGAACAGCATCTGCCATTTCTCAGACCATTTCACTAATCTGTCTAGATCGTTTTGTAAATGTTGTTTATCACCATCAGTATTAACCTTTCTAAACAGTGTTGTGTCATCCGCAAATTTCAGTACGTTACTTGTTATACTGTCGTCCAAGTCATTGATATAAATTAAGAATAATATAGGTCCTAATACTGATCCTTGAGGTACCCCACTCAAAACCGATTTCCAATTTGAAACTTCTCCATCTACTACAACTCGTTGTCTTCTGTCAGTCAGCCATTGTTCTATCCAGTCAGTTATGCTATCCCCGATACCATGGGCTTTTAATTTAAGTAGCAATCTTTGATGTGGCACTTTGTGAAAAGCTTTCTGAAAATCTAAGTAGATAATATCTACTGGCGATCCCACGTCTATCCACTTAGTGATTTCTTCCAAGAAACATAACATATTTGTTAAGCATGACCTCGCTTTAAGGAATCCATGTTGAGATGAATTTAATAATTTATGCTTAACGAGGAAGTCCACCATATGGTCTTTAATTAACCTTTCTAATAATTTACAAATCACTGACGTTAAACTCACTGGTCTGTAATTGTCTGACTTATTTCTCGAACCCTTTTTAAATAATGGTATGATGTTTGCTTCTTTCCATTCAAACGGAACAACTCCCTCTTTTAATGACAAGTTGAATACTCTTGCAAGTGGTATACTGATTTGATCTACTGTTTCCATTAGCAATTTTGGAGGAATCCCATCCACTCCCGGTGATTTGTTATCCTTCGTTGCCTTTATTTTCTTAGCTACCAATTCTGGAGTTACAACTAACGGTCCTAAATATTCAGATTTAGCCCCCTGAAATTTAGCATCAGCAACTGGTAATGAACTAATATCTTCTTTGGTAAACACTGAACTGAAGTAACCATTTAGGTTTTCCGCCATTAAAAACCCCTGTGATATTATATTTCCAGCACTGTCTTCTAGAGGTCCAACCTTGTCTTGTACGTTTTGTTTACTCCTGACATATGCATAAAAACTCTTGCTGTCATTTTTTATGTTACATGCCAGTTTTTGCTCATAGCTTCTTTTAGATTGTCTGATTTCAGTTGTAGCTGCATTAAGTGCCTCTTTGTATTTTGCATAGTCTTCTTCCTTTCTGGTACGCCTATAAACCCTCCACATAGTTTGTTTTAGCATTATTTTTCTAATAGCCTCTTTTGACAAGTGTTTCTTTTTACACCGTTTTCCTTGTTTTCGGAAGGGAACAAATTTATCGATGATACTCTCAATTTCATATTTTAGAATATTCAACATTCAATTGCGGTCTTATTCATCAGCATGTTATTCCAATCTAGCTGTGCTAAGTATTTTCTCATATCTTTGTAGTTATCTTTGTGGAAGTTTCTCTTGTACGTTTTCTTATTTTTACCTTCTGATTTTACATTGATGGCAAAATGTATTTGATTATGGTCATTATTACCCAATGGTTCAAATATTTTTACAATGTCCACTAATTCTTTTTGTGATGACAAAACTATATCTAATACATTTTCTCCCCTGGTTGGTTCTAGTACGTGCTGAGTAAGAAAGCTATCCTGGATTAAACATAGAAATTGTTGATCCTCAATCCCTGTGCTCTCTAGAGAATTCCATTGTATGTGTCCATGGTTAAAATCTCCCATTATGATACATTCCCCTTTACTAACATCCTTTATAGCGTTTTTTATTTTTGTGTTGTCCTCTTCGTTTATGTTTGGACTTCGGTAAACTAATCCATTAGTTAATTTTGAATTTCCTGAAACAATTTTGCACCAAACAGCTTCATCGCAATCTGCTTCCCTTTCTAGTTTTATTTCATAAGCCTGAATAGATTCTTTAACATATAAAATAACTCCCCCACCCCTTCTTCCTATTCGATCTTTCCTAAACATTACGTATCCTGTCAGTCCTAATTCAGCATCTGTTATATCTATGTTGGCCCATGATTCAGTTATACCAATTATGTGAGGGTCAATATCTTCTACCATAATGTTTAATTCGTTTTTCTTATTTACTATGCTCCTTGCATTTAAACATACGCATGTATAACCTTTTTCAGAGATGTTTTTCGGATGATTTGATATTGGTTTATCTGTGCTAGTGGCCTCTTGTTCTGCTTGAGACACCTCTAGGTAACCCCCCTGCACTTCTAGTTTAAAGAATGTTTACTTCCAAAAATATTTGTCATTGTACCCAAGTCGCTATCTACTGCTGCTGAAAGTTTGTCCGCGAATACTGCCGCCCCCTTTCCACTTAAATGAAGCCCATCCTTCATGTACATATCTGCCCTCCCAACAAAACTTCCCCATAAATCCACAAATCCAACTTCCTCTTCCCTACACAGCCTCTGGACTAACATGTTAATTGCCATCCCCCGACAATTTCGATATTTGTGACCCCTCCTGCCCATTACAGGTAAAATCCCTGACAGTATTACCTGCTCAACCCGCGTCTGTTTTAGTGTTCTGACCAACTGCCTATATTTCCTAACTATGGCAGTTGTACCCTCCCTCTCTACGTTATTTGTCCCTACGTGTACTAAAACATATCCACCCTTACCCGAGCCTACGATGTTTTTTATCCCCTCAGTTATCGCCTCTATTTTGGCTCCAGGCAAGCAGACCACCACATCATCTCCCTTGTTTAAGACTCTGTCGGTCTTCCTAACTATCGAATCCCCCACAAACACCCTCGCCCTCTTCCTCACCCCCTCTATCACTGCTGCAGAATAACTCTTCCTTTCGATCCCCTCCATCACATTCTGTCCTGACCCCTTCCCTCCTGTCTCCCCCACTTCCCACTCCTTTGCTCTTGTCTCTCCCACTCCCCTCTCCTTCACTCCGGTTGTTTTCCCTTCCGTCTCCCCCACTCCCTTCTCCTTCCCTCCTGTCTCCCCTACTCCCCTCTCCATCACTCCGGTTGTTTTCCATCCCGTCTCCCCCACTCCCTTCTCCTTCCCTCCTGTCTCCGCTACTCCCCTCTCCTTCACTCCGGTTGTCTTCCCTCCCGTCTCCCCCACTCCCTTCTCCTTCCCTCCTGTCTCCCCTACTCCCCTCTCCTTCACTCTGGTTGTCTTCCCTCCCGTTCCTTTCCTTCCCGTCTCCCTACGTCCTGTCTCCCTATGACCTGTCACCTTCCCTCCTCTCAGCTTCCTCCCAGGCTGAGGTGAGCTCTCCCTAGCATCTATTGTGTCTTTCCCCACTTTATCGTCTACAGTTCCCCCACCGGAACTACTGGCACAACTCCCCTGTTCCCTTCCCACCATTGCCACAACGAGCAGCCTCAGCTCTTCCAACTCCATCTCTAGTTCCTTCATCCTTGCGCATCCCCTACACTCAAAACTAAAACTATCTGCCTGGACCTCAGCCCAGGACTTCTCGCACCCAGACTTGACGAAATCTACCCAGTTACTACAACTGCCACAAATTAAGTGCCTCGTGGCCTTTAACTGCCGTTTGCACGGCGCCATCATACAATTTAGTTTTAATTAGTTTGCTACGTTAGCCTTGAATAAGGCTGTTTTTGTGATCAAAAGAACACTTTAGGCTAAAAATCCTGCCACCTAGCGAATACGGAGAACACTGTGTAACAAAACAACGAAGTCAGTGTGTACTAATTTACGCTAAAATCCTGCTGTTAATTCCTTTTTACCGAAAACGTTGACTACCACTATGTCAGATATCACCTTATGTATGTAATTTAAGTAAATAAATCATCTTATAAATATATTAGCCAATGTAAACGATAGCTCGATGCACGGGTTGAGTGACCTGTAAACAAACTCCCTTTTATCACTCGTTGAGTTTGAATCCGGGAAAAAAAATACTACCTCTGTTAACAACAACGGTTTCTTAATATATGTCTACAAGAAGTTGGTGAACAATATATGTATATTACTAATACTTATTCTAACCAATATTCAATGTTACTGACTATTCACTATGTTATCTCAATTTTCGAATTGTAAACACCCCTATTAACGCTCGCTGAATTCCCTGACAGAATCCGAAACTAACTTACTCTAAAATACTCCCTCTGACTAATAATTAACAAAACCTCTTTCCTAATATATGTCTACAATACGTTTATGTATAATATATATGCAATAGTAATACTTATTATATTTGATATTCCGCGTATTTCTGTAAATGATCTACACCAAATTCAAGTCGCTGCACCAAGTCCAAGTAGCCGGAAGTAAGCTTGACCGTAGAGGCCGGAGCGAGGGGGACAGCAGAAGTGAAAGTGGCAGCGTAAACGATAGTCTTGTTGAGTTTTTGACCGGTGTGTCCCAGAATGTGTTGACCGGTGTGTCCCAGGATGTGTTGACCGGTGTGTCTCAGGATGTGTTGACCGGTGTTTCCCAGGATGTGTTAACCGGTGTGTCCCAGGATGTATTGACCGGTGTGTCCCAGGATGTGTTGATCGGTGTGTCCCAGGGTGTGTTGACCAGTGTGTCCCAGGATGTGTTGACCGGTGTGTCCCAGGATGTGTTGACCGGTGTGTCCCAGGATGTGTTGACCGGTGTGTCCCAGGATGTGTTGACCGGTGTGTCCCAGTGGGCGCCAGTGTTCATTGAACAGTTTAAATGACAATTATCTCAGTAATACAATTATCATATTGTGACATACAGCCTCCAGGAAAATGCAATTGTTTAATGCTGCATCTGATAAAATAACATACACACGCACAAATGCATGCACGCACGCACGCGTACATGGACGAATAAAAAAATGGTACACTAGGTCATATTCATTCTAATATTCACTACAAATACCGTGCTGAGCATTTAATAGAGTGTCCTCGAACAAAATGAATCAAATCTCGTCGTATCTAAGTATGTAGTGGGCGTAAAGACTGGCAGGCGGCGCAGCAATGCTGACAGACTAATATTAAGAATCGCTCATGCGGATAATGTTTCATAATACGCCTCTGGCTGAGTTCACTGGCAGCCAGAGGCATATTGGGGGGCATTGGGCTACGTATTGGGGGAGGGGGCATTGGGCTACGAGTATTTAGCGTTGACACACAGTATATTACCCAATAGGATTAAATGGTATAAAGCAGTTGTTCACTAGATTAATGATGCTTTGCTCAAATTCACCTTTCCAGTCAATTGTTAGCGAATATGCATAAATCGAATGTACAACGATTTCATTGGTCAGCTGCTATGGATGTATTTGGGGGTTCGTATAGATAAAATGCCCAATTCACTGATTGTTTCAATGTCAACGTACATTTAAGTTAACAATATTACACTTCTTCTTTGAATATGTATTGCTGTAGTCACCGTCAGAAATGGTATAAAACGCGAAATTGACATATCGACAAATCAGCCTACGTAAAATGTTATATTTCGTCTTTAGAAGTGAATATTTGTCTTTTAATGCCGTAAAGCGATCTCTGTATATATATCGTAAAAATGGCATGTTTGATTTCATTGCCAAATAGTGTATTTCAAAGGTATTGTTAAGCCATGAAAGATCGAAATAGCAACACGTTTGGAAATTATTTATTAACTAACCGATATGTCGCAATATCCCATAAAACAGTCCTTGGGTTAGCCAATGATCATTATGGAGCATTCCATTTAACGATTCGCATGAAGAGAGCTCGCATTCTTCGCCAAAATCTAAACTCAGGGGATTTCATTTGAGGGCAGATTGACCGGAGACAGGTGGCGACGTATCGATCTTCATCAGAGGCCAGAACAACACGTAGAGTTTCAGGCCATAAATTAATCATTACCAGGACGATTAACGACCCCCAGGTGTAAACACGCGACTTTGTCTGGAGGCCATTTACGTTGTAATTAGGTAGTGTTTCATTAGTTATTCCTTGCTGTGCATTCCGCACGGCAGTGTAAATACACTTCTAATCGCCGAAAGAATGCAATTGAAATCTCGCGGATTCTCGATAAGCCAATGGCTTCCTCGTCCACATGCCATCTGGGTGTTTCTGTCGTGGTACTCCACGCTCGATAAATGAACATTAAGTGTATATTTTACCTATCAGTTTCCATGTTTATTATGAAATAACATGATACGTAGCCTACGCGGCGTCATATTAAACAGAATACGTACATTCTTCATTCTTGCGTGTTTGTCCTAACAGAACTTAAATAAACAACAATTTCACCTTAACATATGGCTGCATTTCTTTAACAGCATGACTATTTCTTTAACAGCATGACTATTTCCAAGGTTTCGCATCAGACGCCATTTGTTTTTGGGAAAGGTACGTTCTTATATAAAGCGGTATCCAGTCTTTGGGCCTGTTCAAAGCGCTTTACACTTCACCCCTGGCAGACCTTTTCATTCCAACGCCATATCGACTTCTCTGGGAAGCATTCACCCACGCTGAAACTACTGCGCGAAGGCTATTCGTTCAAATATCCACCTCTGTCTGTAGCCAGGTATTCATTTATAAAGCTGAGTGAACTGAGGCAACGTGGGATGAACGAAATTGCCAAAGTTTCGAAACGACAGCGAGAGTAGTCGAACTCGGGTTCTCTCGATTGAGAGCCCGACGTTAAAATCGATACGTTACCCCACAAGTTAGCGGAACCCGGCCTAGAGTCACGTGTGCAAAGATGGATGATCCAGTTGAGCAGTAGACAACGAGGCAACAGCGATGTAATTGATTAACTGACTTCAATAATATCACGCATCGAATGATGTTTGGCTGAATAATTCCCAGAAAAACTTAATTGGTTTGAAAGCCTCTGTCACATCGGCGTGTAGGTTCAATAACCGCGTGTTCACTCAAGATGGCTGAATCCTCCACTGCGAAATACTGGAATGTTCTATTAAAAAGGACGCCCACAACTTCTGTGATACACTGTGGCTTCCGCATCTTAAAACGAACGTAGGTGGACATACCCTACCGTGACTACCGTCTCGTGCTATCTGACGGGAATGGATAACACAAAAACGAACAATTAATGAACTCGCCCTAAGCCAAATCGTTATTTCGGTTTAGTCAAGCAAACAATGCTGATGTGGCGGCCCGCGAAATTACAATTATAATACTTAAGCAACATTATTGACATAAACATGTCATTATCTCCGTTGCCTTTATATACATGTCCTATTTTTAACTCAGGTTTGCTCAAACATAATTCGCCAACACATTGAAATGTTTTTTCGGATTTCCTTATGGCAGTGTGGTAACCCATCGCATGGTTAGTCTGACTTGGATTTATTTGGAAAACCATACACTGATCGGTCAACACTTAAATGTAACTCTAACACAATATATTTCAAAATGTATTTATCATCTAGTACTGTTTGTTTTACCTTTGTTTCTAGAGTTGAAACTAACATTTGACCCAGAACTGTCTCTGTTGCCGAACCAGCCATTGAGCTCGGTTTCCGGGGATTTAGACCCACAAGTGTGTTCGCATTATTGTGATGAGTTATAGCAATAACCTAGCATTATTGTGATGAGTTATAGCAATAACCTAGCATTATTGTCATGAGTTATAGCAATAACCTAGCATTATTGTGATGAGGTATAGCAATAACCTAGCATTATTGTGATGAGTTATAGCAATAACCTAGCATTATTGTCATGAGTTATAGCAATAACCTAGCATTATTGTCATGAGTTATAGCAATAACCTAGCATTATTGTGATGAGTTATAGCAATAACCTAGCATTATTGTCATGAGTTATAGCAATAACCTAGCATTATTGTGATGAGTTATAGCAATAACCTAGCATTATTGTGATGAGTTATAGCAATAACCTAGCATTATTGTGATGAGTTATAGCAATAACCTAGCATTATTGTCATGAGTTATAGCAATAACCTAGCATTATTGTGATGAGTTATAGCAATAACCTAGCATTATTGTCATGAGTTATAGCAATAACCTAGCATTATTGTCATGAGTTATAGCAATAGCCTAGCATTATTGTCATGAGTTATAGCAATAACCTAGCATTATTGTCATGAGTTATAGCAATAACCTAGCATTATTGTCATGAGTTATAGCAATAACCTAGCATTATTGTCATGAGTTATGGCAATAACTTAGTATTGCTGATGTTCCAGTGTTTTTCATTTGGTCTAATCTACAATAAGTATTCCATTAACAAAACAGCCAACCACAATTAAGTTCGTTAGTTCGTAGTGTTATGAAGATGAGTACAAGTGTTTTAGTTGTAATCTGTTGTGATATTGTACAATGCAGCTTACTATAAATTCCATTATCATTATTATTATATAATTATTATTATATAATTATTATTATATAATTATTATTATATAATTACCTTCACGTTTTCCTACCTGACCAAATACGTGCAAATAATGTCGAATTTACACAAGTTTTATATCACAAGATAGGCAAAAAATTTATATTCACAATTTATTTTGTTTCGTTGGACATCAATCAGAACTGCGGTCGTTTTTTATTGTAGTTGCTTTGTTACTTTCAGCTACGCTTGCCTCGTGGGGCTCTTGGGGTGACTGGAGTTACTGCACGGTCTCGTGCGGGGTCGGAGGGTGGCAGAGGAGGGAGCGTCAGTGTCTGCTAGCGTCGACTAGAACCCAACAGAGGGCGCCGTGGTCGTGCCCGGGACATCAATATGACGTGAGAGGGTGTAACAAAGACAACTGCCCACGTAAGTTGCTTGTCCCACCACCATAGATGGTTTAGTTAATTCGTACTTGTCCCACCACCATAGATGGTTTAGTTAATTCGTACTTGTCCCACCACCATAGATGGTTTAGTTAGTTCTTACTTGTCCCACCACCATAGATGATTTAGTTAATTCGTACTTGTCCCACCACTATAGATGGTTTAGTTAATTCGTACTTGTCCCACCACCATAGATGGTTTAGTTAATTCGTACTTGTCCCACCACCATAGATGGTTTAGTCAATTCGTACTTGTCCCACCACCATAGATGGTTTAGTTAATTCGTACTTGTCCCACCACTATAGATGATTTAGTTAATTCGTACTTGTCCCACCACCATAGATGGTTTAGTTAATTCGTACTTGTCCCACCACTATAGATGATTTAGTTAATTCGTACTTGTCCCACCACCATAGATGATTTAGTTAGTTCTTACTTGTAATCTCATACTTGGAGAATGTTGATTGAACCGATGTGGAAATAACATGGATAAGAGCTTAACATTCAGTTACGTGTAAATCATGTATTGCAAGGAAGATATAATTATATCTAGGGCCTACCTGGTATGTATAAATGTGGATGTTTATTTACGTCAAAAACAATTTATATCTCTATATTTGGCGATTTATCTGCCCGCCCGCCCGCCCGTCTGTACCGGTTACAAAAACATAACCATTTGCAACTACAATTACGAATATCACGCAAGTTGTATACTAAGAAAACCTTGTAGAAAACACAGTGCCAAACTCGCCAAATTAAAATATATTTGTAAGCACCTACGTTTGCCAATACGATATGGCTATACTGTTTCCGTCCAAACTCAACTTTTATATCTTGGGAATTTTAGCCAGGTTACCCCAGTGTTTAAGCGGTTACTTAGCATGCGACGTTTTCTTTAAACCGTTTCAGAGATGCTTTTGAGGCCCCAGTGAGTGCAAAATAATGATAAAATCTCAAAGCATCTGTGTTGGTAAAATTAAAATTAGCATCATACTTGCTCTCAAGTATCTTATTTATTCATATATGTATATGTCTTTCTGTCTACCTATCTACACGTATACCTGTGGATTTATTTGCCGTGATTTTGTTATGTGTAACACAAAACGTTACCAGAAATTTTTTATATTTCGTGTCATAATGTTTGTATTTATTTCCCTTCTGTTAAGTTTTCGACACTTGTCATAAACACGTATAACATGTTTGTGTGTCTTGTCGCGAAGGCTGGAGTTCGTGGAGTTCGTGGGACGCCTGCTCGACGGCATCAACGTGCGGTCGAGGTGAGCAGACGAGACGCCGGACCTGTCGACTGGCAGACTCGTCCGAGTCTGACACCTGCCAAGGAAGGAGTGATGAGTCGAGGCCGTGCGATGGACCATCGAGTCACGGTAAGGTTATCATGTAGAGCTACAAGGACGCAGTTCGTAGTTGAACAAAACATAAAACGGATTAAGTAAACCCTGCAAGAACTAAATCACCCTTTGTTTCGCACAGTTAAGCTTTGATTCCCTCAATATAATGCATTATTATACATTGATTCTTTCTATGAACACAGTGTTGGGAAGTCTATGTAGAGTTGTACAAAAGTGTTGACAGTATTGATTGGGTCGGGTTCGTCGGTGTATCCTGCAGAACAAATAACACAAGGACGCATAACAATGTCTCATTTTACTACAGAAAAAACAGAAGCAGCAAATAGATTTTACCAAATCAAATATATACCGGGTAAGTAAAACACCAATTCCAAAATTACTTGAATAACAAGTTACTGGAATAGCAGTCGACGGAAGTTTATTTGTACAGGTGTTTGCTCAATGACTGTGTCGCTGTAAAGACGTTTTGTGCTGTTCGCAACTGTCTCTGAATTCAGTCACAATAGTCTTTGTACTCCACCCACACCCACACCCACACCCACACCCACACCCACACCCACACCCACACCCACACCCACACCCGCACCCACACCCACACCCACACCCACACCCACACACACACCCACACCCACACACACACCCACACACACACCCACACCCACACCCACACACACACCCACACCCACACACACACCCACACACACACCCACACCCACACCCACACCCACACCCACACCCACACACACACCCGCACCCACACCCACACCCACACCCACACACACACCCGCACCCGCACCCACACCCACACCCACACCCACACCCACACCCACACACACACACACCCACACCCACACCCACACCCACACCCACACACACACCCACACCCACACCCACACCCACACCCACACCCACACCCACACCCACACCCACACCCACACACACACCCACACCCACACCCACACCCACACCCACACCCACACCCACACACACACACACACACACCCACACCCACACCCACACCCACACACACCCACACACACACACACACACACACACACACACACACACACCCACACCCACCCACACCCACACCCACACCCACACCCACACCACACACCCACACCCACACCCACACCCACACCCACACCCACACCCACACCCACACACACACCCACACCCACACCCACACCCACACACACACCCACACCCACACCCACACCCACACACACACACACACACACACACCCACACCCACACCCACACCCACACCCACACACACACCCACACCCACACACACACCCACACCCACACCCACACCCACACCCACACACACACCCACACCCACACCCACACCCACACACACACCCACACCCACACCCACACATACACCCACACCCACACCCACACACACACCCACACCCACACCCACACACACACCCACACCCACACACACACCCACACCCACACCCACACCCACACCCACCGCGCACTGGAGGGTATCCCGGGACACGGGCCATAGGAGGTTTCTAGGAAAAGTATGTTCTAGATGTCCCGGCCTCCGCGATCACATGCAAGCAGCACTTACTAGGTCAATGTCTGGCTATATCAGCATTTCCTTCAATGTTTACATCGTCTCCATGACGACTATTATCCAGTAAACAAGCGTTTCGCCGTACTGTTGACCCAAACAGGACGCAAGCACATCGTCAATGCATCGTTAGTAACGACATCGATCAGTATTAATTAGTTTCTCCGTATGCCATGCAATTCTTAGAACTGTTATATTTGATATTACGATAACGTCGAGGTGACTGGAAAGTGCGAACCAAATAAAATATGGGTAGGTTGAAAGTAATATTTTATTTGTATTTACTTCATATTATTACAGGTAACTAAAATAAAACTGACCAATTTACAATGTTGTATTCATTTATACAACATAAATAAGTGTATGTGTCCCTTTACTGCTCGGGTCGGGAGGTTGTAAATAACTGGACACCCACGTATATTTGGTTGCACTGATGCTGTATTAAAGTAGGCAAACATTAGTCTGTAGCTATATATTAACAACATAATTTTGTAATGTCATTGGGCAGATATATTTGGAAATGTTCATAATGAATAGTGTTAATTAGAATTATTATAGACTCGCAAAATCCATGTTGCGAATCGATTGTTCCACTCATTGTGACGACACATTCATTAGCACAGATCCGTGTTTTTCATTGAATTTGTGACGTCATATATGCGGAGGTGTGGAACATAAGCTGACACTATTTAGTGTTCGGTGGTAAAATAATTCAGCTCCGGAACAAATAAGAGCGCGCAAGGTGGCGTTCAGCACTGAACTGTTCTCCCTCTGCGGCGGGCTCCACACCACACCAGATGGCTTAGTCCACGTGGTGGCGTATTCATTTATTCCGCAGGTTCGCGTGCTTCGAAAACATAGATTGTGCGCCGGCGCCAACAACTGGTCTATGCGTAGCTTGAACAGTATGATGATGAGTTCTATCGGAAATAAGGATTGCACCAAATACGGGTATTGTAGTAGCCCAATCGCTAACCTTGTCTTAATTCAAATGTGCATTAACGACTTTACTGTGAATATCAAGTCCAGAATAGAACAGTCCAGTTGTCAAAAAGGACACATTAGAAGTGTAGAAAAGGAAAAACAAACTATGATATTAACTGACGGCTCTATCACGTGATTGATTGTCTAGGAACTTAGTCCGTCAAGCTAGCAAACATGGCCACCGCTGTCGGATATTCTTTTTTGCATTTATGGCTCAAACATTTGTCTTTGTGACAAAAACAAAGGGCAGTGTTGTTTCAGCGAGAATAGTGTGTGGGAAAGTTTCATCCGGCAGATGTGTACCGCAGTAGTAATGTAATGAACATATGTAAGCATGTTTGTTAAGGCGAAGTTTGACGGAGATCACGCTCATTATTGTGACGTCAGACTTTAGATCCGTCAGTTGATGGATCCATTACATGACTTTTTGCCTAGCAACCTCAGCAACCTGCGTCAAGTTTTCAACAAACATGGCCGCAAATGTAAACTGCTAGACATTCCGTCTTTTTTTTTTAATTGTTGGCTTTATGTATGCGTATACTTGATCTAAAGTCAATGGAAAACTGCTGACAAATATATGCTGCCCCATTATATAATTGGCATAACATGCCTTGGTACAAAACATAGGTGTGTTCAGTTATCGTGTATTACATAACTATATCCGTTTAAAACATTTCGGTCGATTGCTGAACGGTTTCGGGATCGGCAGAAAGCTAATTCCATTTACCAGTCTCTCGGGGTATTTGGCGTCCGAAGCGCAAGTCCTCCATGCACGCATCTTCACCATTTTCAAACTCTATCACTCTGTCTCTGAGTATGTAAACATGGTTGCTAAGGCGAAGGTCGGTAACACGGGCTATATCAACCGAGACAACGGCGCACGCTCATTGATCACAATTCAGATAGTGACGTCACTATATGCATCCATCAAATTGATGGATCCATCGCGTGACGTTTTGCCTAGCAACCTCAGCAGGCTCCGTCAATCTATCAACAAAAATGGATGCAAATGTAAAGCTGCCAGACACTCCGTCGTGTTTTTCGTTGAATGTCTGGCTTAATGTGTGCGTACGTATGATCGAAAGTCAATGGAAAATTGCTGGCAAATATATTCCGCCCCAGTACATAAGTTGACATAACATGCCTTGGGGCAAAACAGGTGTGTTTACGTTGACCTAGAAGTTTCAAATAGTTCTGTTGATCGGTTTCGGGAACGGCAGAAACCTAATTCCATTACTGATGTCGGAATCACAATACCCACACGCACATATTTTTACCATTTTTGTTACTCTGACACAGCGTCTCGTGGTTGCTAGGATGAAGTTTGACGGAGGTCGATAACCGAGAAAATGGCGAACGGTCATATGTCATAATTCGGCTTCTTAAGTCACGTGTTGGATCCATCAATTGCAAAGCTAAAGTTAATATGTGGATTATTTACAATGTGTATATTGTGACGTCAATATGTTATGAAGAAAATCGTAAGTAGGTTTTTTGTAACAATCGATTTCGCGACGACACTGTATCGGCTTGTTAGTCAGTGATAATTACACGGCCGGTTCGTTTGATTTATTGCATGACAGAAGCGTATTCGTAACAGAACAACTGTCATGACCTATATTCACGCACGCACGCACGCACGCACGCACGCACGCACGCACGCACGCACGCACGCACGCACGCACGCACGCACGCACGTACGCACAGAGAAACACATCCAGAAACACACACACACACAGACACACAAACAAACACGCACGCACGCACGCACGCACGCACGCACGCACGCACACACACACATACACACACACACACACACACACACACACATGCAGATACAGACACACCGACATATACGCACGCACGCACACTCACACGCACACACTCGCGCACATACACGTGGCGCGCATACACACACTCACACGCACACATATGCACACCCTGACGCAAACGTATGTTCACGCTCACGTACAGAGATACACATTCAGAAACACACACACTCGCGCGCGCGCACACGCACACGCACAGACACACAGACACACGCCCTGAAACGCACACATATACACATACAGATACACACTCAGACACACACACACACACACACACACACACACACACACACACACACACACACACACACACACACACACACACACACACACACACACACACACACACACACACACACACACACACACACACACACACACACACACACACACATACACACACACACTCGCCCGCGCGCACGCACGCACGCACGCACACACACACACACACACACGATGTCTAACGTGTTCGATGGTCTCCCTCCAGCGGCCGTGCGTCTGGCCGACGGGGGCACGACGGGAGTGGGGCGAGTCGAGATGTATGACGCCTCCCGCGGGATCTGGGGACAGGTTTGCCGCCGCGAGTGGAATATCGATGCCGGAAATGTCGTCTGTCGTCAACTCGGCTTCTGGAGAATCGCCCATGGTAGGTTCTGTCTTCTCGTTCTCGATTACCGAACACAATCTTTGTAAAGGTCGAAAATGGGCAAATGTTATTGTCGGATTTCCAAATCTGAATGAATTCAAACAAGCATTAAGATAGTGCTGTTAAATGTACAAAATTTATCCATTAACAGAAAGCAAATGATAAAAGTAAGTCCACATGAAATTTGATGGGTCAACCGCCACAGACAGTCCCCCATGAGCGCCCCCCCCCCCCCCGTGTCAGCAGTCGATGACGATGTGGGCTCTAGCACGAGACTCTACATCTCTTTACATATTAAAGAACACAAACAACAACCGCGATTCTGGAAACGGCGCCAGTATATATATTATGTATTTGATTGATAGTTTCGCTTCAACGATTGCCATCAAACTTACCAGTAACCCCGTGGGCCTCATTTACGCCTCCGCGGTTCGAGAGTTTCCACAATTACCTACTGCGATGGAAAATAGCCAACGATCCACCGACCTCTAAAACACAAACATGTGAATTTAACTGTCGTGAATACGGCCTACATAAAATCTTCCATGAGGATACTTATACTTCCCCAGTAGTACTGCCACATCTCATAAGCGTGCAATGCATCGTAATCGTGATGCATTATCAAGTTAACATTCGTTCCTGGTTATATGTACAATATAAACGTTTCGCAAGGAAATCTTTACTTGGAAACACAATTATGAACATTTCACTATGTTAGCAGAACGAGAGCGTCACTTTAAGAGAAAAATGCTATAATTAAACATATCAATAAATATATAATTTGCTTAGATTCAATTATCCAGGCTTCGTCAGGTGGCATCATCATCTGCCGCAATCATTCTGATGTCGGGCGCAGTGATGCCACCATACGGACTCCTAGTAAATAGAAACTAATATTTGACTAGATACTGGCGCCACCTACCGGGTTGTATAGCTTGTTTTAACGTTAATTGGAAAACAACAGAATAGGCAAATGTAATTTGCATGTGGTACTATACTAGCGGTACATGTATGAGGTGAGGTATATGCATGAGGTGAAATGCATATGAGGGGATGATAAATACAATTCACATCGCTACCACGAGCACTAGCTATAGTCAGTTTATAATATACACAATTAATACTAGGTGGCACCACGTTTGTACACCTATCGTTATTGCTGGTTGCCTCTAAGCAAAACAGATCAATGAGCGTCCAACCAGATGCAACATAGCTCCCAATGAGCATCCAACCAGATGCAACATAGATCCCAATGAGCATCCAACCAGACGCAACATAGATCCCAATGAGCATCCAATCAGAAGCAATATAGATCCCAATGAGCATCCAACCAGACGCAACATAGATCCCAATGAGCATCCAACCAGATGCAACAGACCAGATAGATATTCAAATATATTTCGCTATATCGGTTGTGAATAATTTGTATTTATGTAAACATGCATCATATGAGTCATATGAATATGCATCAATTATTAACATCATATATATATATATATATATATATATATATATATATATATATATATATATATATATATATATATATATATATATATATATATATGCAGTAAGAACATATTTTATTTTATAATTATTGTTTGAATAAACAAAATCTCGTCCTGTATCTAAAGAAATGTGTTGACAAATATCTATGGTACTTGTTGAGAAAGGCCAGTAGGCACAATGTGTTCGTCGTGTGTTAACTCGTTGAGAAAGGCCAGTAGGCACAATGGGTTCGTCGTGTGTTACAGTTGAAGGCGATTACGGCCAGAGCGCGACGCCGTTCCTCCTGGCTGCGGTCAAGTGTCAAGGCACAGAAGGAACACTTATCTCTTGTCCACACAGCCCCCTTGGCACGTACACTTGCGACCAGGCCGCGGGGGTCGAATGTCAAGGTGAAGTTGACCAACGCTTTGCTGACATTGTTAGGCGCTACTTTATGATTACTTCATTCGGTGATAAAGTCAGGTATACGACACTGAAGGCGAGGGTGACACTGACGACACTGAGGCGAGGGCGACACTGACGACACTGAAGGAGAAAGCGACACTGACGACACTGAGGCGAGGGCGACACTGACGACACTGAAGGAGAGGGCGACACTGACGACACTGAAGGCGAGGGCGACACTGACGACACTGAAGGCGAGGATAACACTGACGACACTGAGGCGAGGGCGACACTGACGACACTGAAGGAGAAAGCGACACTGACAACACTGAAGGAGAAAGCGACACTGACGACACTGAGGCGAGGGCGACACTGACGACACTGAAGGAGAAAGCGACACTGACGACACTGAGGCGAGGGCGACACTGACGACACTGAAGGAGAGGGCGACACTGACGACACAGAAGGCGAGGGCGACACTGACGACACTGAAGGCGAGGGCGACACTGACGACACTGAGGCGAGGGCGACACCGATAGCGACATCTACAAAGACAATAAACTGCTGAAGCCAAAACATTGACCGTAACATATGTCATTATAAAATGCCACATGGACAACAGTCTTGACTGCACTTAGTGACAAGCATTTTTTAAATGAAGACTGTTCCATTCGTGATATTAAAGCGCGACAAAAAGAGCTTAATGGAAATGCAATTGAACAACCTTATATAAAGCCAAACTTCCTTTATTGTTCTCAGTGTATTTTATTTGTTAATTATTGCACAATGTATATGGATATTATAGACAATTAGTGTTGTATTTTTATACTTAAAACTGACTTTATTGGCGATGTCAAAAGTGATAAAAACTCAAGTGTACTATGTTTGAGTGGTCACCATTTTCTATTGTAGTTGACGGCTCATGGGGCTCGTGGAGTGCGTGGGGGGCTTGCTCGGTGTTGTGTGGGACCGGAAAAAGACATCGAACACGAAAATGCGATTACCCAACACCCCTTGGTGGAGGCAAGGGTTGCGACGGCAACACCACTCAGGAGATGACGTGCATTAAACCCAGGTGCAGCAGTAAGTATGAATTGTTCTTTCAAGCAGATGTCACACATCCTTAGAGTTTGATATGGAGTGTGCGGCTTGCTTTACTTTACCTTTATTTTTAGTTTATAGGACAGTTTTATAATTCGTCGACTTCTGCGATTTTCTGCGATTTTGTTTTAAGTGAATGTCTTGCCCGCCTTCGCATTGTGATTTACGTTTTATCAAATACGATACATATCGTAAGGATAACACTAATACCAGAGGTATTTCTTTTATTTATGTTGCAACAACATAGTTTCTTCCGAGCTTTGCTACAACAAAGTATGCATTGACAGCTGAATATATACGATCATATCACTTATTATTGTTTAAGAAATAATGTGGATTTGTTTGACACTCCCCTGATAACTAACTAGAATACTCGCATTTGGCAGTGTTGTTTTGCTTCTGGTACGGTAGGTTTAGTTGAACCAATAATAATAATCTATTTTCGAGCGAACTGTCTCGTGTTACTAATGTCATCCCTCATCGGAACCAGTTCTATGCGTAATGGTTTTAGTTTTCTGGACGTTTAAGGCAACCGAAGGACAGCAAATATTGATCCATAATATAATTCTTGTAGATGTACTGGTAATACTGTGATAAACCTGGTCCCTGGTAGTTCACATAACGCTAGGCCAAACAAAACGTTGGAAACAGCAGGATGAGGCAACAGACCGGCGAAATTACGAAAACAATCCCAAGGGAGATAAAATTTATTAGTGATACCAGTTTAATCGATGCTTAGTCCGATATTGGACCATTGTCATTAGAACTGTGGATTATGTTGCCGGCAGTGGTTATTGTGTCCAACATATCCGATTGTTGAATGACACCACGATAGTATGATTTCTTCTCGCCATGTGTCAAACCAACCGCCAACACAGGGAGGGGGCAGTCACTGGTAGTTTGTATTGTATTCTCTTCACGGTTCATGTTCTGATTGTCTCCGTATAGTTGACTGTCTCCGGGGACATGTTCTCATCGTTGTACCTGTTCATGCGCATACGTTGAAAACTACTGATTGTGTTCGTGCGATTATCGTTGAATGTTAGGGACGAGCGGTTTACTTTCAGATACCACAGTTTTGAGCGGCACATTGGAGCCGCATCAATTTGACTGAGCAGGGTACTGGAGATGTCTTCGTTAAACAAAACGAACATCGTTAATCAAAACGATGTTCCACTGCACATAAATATATGATATGTATTGACGTTACGTAACATCGAAATCTGCGGGTCTCGTGTAAACGTTATAACTTCATTGTAACCACAACATATCATAAAGCGACTACAAATAAAGATACGGTTTTTTAATTAAGATGACAAATTGATGCGACGCAAAATTATTCGTACGTAATCTGGAAATGCTTTAAAATAGCCTATTACAAGTGCTTTGAATAACGTTTCGGTGCTCGCTCGATGCTGTCTTTGTGTTCGCGTCTCAATTGAAACAGTGTCGGTGCTGACTATCTTCTGAGTCTATCCTCTCGCGACAATCAGGCAGATGTGAACTTTATGCACGTAGCCGATGTACCTTTACAGTGCAACCATTTTTAAATGTGATTCCAATTTTGTAATATTAACACTTATCACATTGTCGACAATTTTGGAAAATACCAACAAACCGAGGATACTTGAGAAGAGGCTTGAGGTCGACTCAGTCGAGGACACGCCCTGTGTGTCCTACCTGAGGCTGACTTTTGTACACACGCAACATCGGCAAACGATCGTACAAAGTATGAAGAGCAATTAATCAGACGGCGTTGATACTCGATGTGTCCTCACGAGAGATGCTGCTGGAAAGCAATCAGACACCGGGCAACAAGGTCACCGCAACAATAAGATGGACACACTGCCTCCCTCCAAGCTGACGCCATCGTCTGTCACACGCCATCTGGTAAGCTCTCGTGTAGATTATTTTGTGCTTAGATTGATTTAATTCCATTTGTTACATGCGGTTGCACTTTAATTATATAAGCGATAAAAAAATTATATATTGTTGCAAAAACATATCCTGTCTACTCCTGTCTATATATACACACTTTACAGCGGCGGCGCCTCAGAAACTGTTAATTATTGATTACTTATGACATCACATATGATGTTTGCACGTGCACGCACGCACGCACACACACATATACAAAAACATACACGCAAGCACCACACACACACACAACACACACACACACACACACACACATATATATATATATATATATATATATATATATATATATATATATATATGTATATATGTATATATGTATATATGTATATATGTATATATATATATATATATATATATATATATATATATATATATATATATATATATATATATATATATATATATATATATATATATATATATATATATATATATATATATATATATATATATATATATATATATATATATATATATATATATATATATATATATATATATATATATATATATGCGCACCTGATTAAGTTGTTAAATTAAAGTTAAATTAAGTTGGACCTGATTAAGTTTAGTTGTGTTCATGTTACTAAAATTGGCAAACATATCGGTGAATATGAGAAGATGATACATCAGGGTTGCGTCTCTGGTGGCGTCAGTTTGGTTTCCCCAGCCAACGGTGTTAGTTTCAGAAACTTTTCTAAAATTATCACATCGTATGAAATATTAACGCCATCGTATCGAGTAGTAATTTAAAAGTGACGCATAGCCGATATCATAAAACATAGCAATACGTTAAGAGCATACACTAGAGGCGTGCACTCTCACGCATCTCAAGTAGTAACATTAATCAACGTGTCAGAATTTTGTAAAAGGAAGACGCTTTCGAGCGAGACAGTCGCACAGACGCTGCCAGACAGACTAACGTGTTGGGAGGCCATCATGAATGATCAATCCGAGATCATCATGATGAATCGAGCGTCAACCAACCGGCAAGAATGACGTCAGGATATTATTTATGAATCAACATTATGGAACGTAATGAAAATGGAACCAGAAATGACGATTACCGGATTCTTGGATACGCCGTGGTATTCTTGGATACGCCATGGTATTCTTGGATACGCCGTGGTATTCTTGGATACGCCATGGTATTTTGCATACGCCATGGTATTTTTGGTATTTAAAGAGCTTTCGTCCGAACATACATCCATTGACGAAGATAAAAAGACAGCGACAGCACGGAACAGACTCGTTGCCCCAGCGACAGCACGGGACGGACTCTGAGCGCCAGCGACAACACGAGACGGACTCTGGGCGCCAGCGACAGCACGAGACGTACTCTGGGCGCCAGCGACAGCACGGAACAGACTCTGGGCGTCAGCGACAGCACGGGACGGACTCTGGGCGTCAGCGACAACACGGGACTTACTCTGGGCGCCAGCGACAGCACGAGACGGACTCTGGGCGCCAGCGACAGCACGGAACAGACTCGTTGCCCCAGCGACAGCACGGGACGGACTCTGGGCGCCAGCGACATCACGGGACGGACTCTGGGCGCCAGCGACACGGACTCTGGGCGCCAGCGACATCACGGGACGGGCTCTGGGCGCCAGCGACACGGACTCTGGGCGCCAGCGACAGCACGGGACAGGCTCTGGGCGCCAGCGACAGCACGGGACGGACTCTGGGCGCCAACGACAGCACGAGACGGACTCTGGGCGCCAGCGACAGCACGGGACGGACTATGGGCGCCAAGCGACAGCACGGGACGGGCTCTGGGCGCCAGCGACACGGACTCTGGGCGCCAGCGACATCACGGGACGGACTCTGGGCGCCAGCGACAGCACGGGACGGATTCTGGGCGCCAGCGACAGCACGGGACGGACTCTGGGCGCCAGCGGACGTGTTTCCCATAGACAAAGTGTGACGACTGTTCTTGTTAATAGATTGTATAGCCACGCTGGGTTTTGGCGTGACACATTGCCAATTCACCATTGATCAGCACGCAGTGGAATGGAGGAACAATGACACGGAATTAGGAAGACAAGCAACACATTTGGACACCAGAGCCCTGTCTATAGCTAAATGTTGTATCAAGAGATATGCTGTATTTTAATTCCATGTCTTTCTTTTCAGATTTGGGTTGGCAAAGAAGACCGGAGCTGATGTATCCTTGATAATACTTTTATGTTGTGTTTCTTGATAATATCTAAATTGAAGTGTATTTCAGAAATGTGTGTCAACACAGTTATAGTAATGCCATGTAGTCAGGTATGACCCAGTAACAACGTATGCGCATGAACATTTACGATGCCGTTGTTCTCATAAAGTAAACACATGGCTTCACGAGACTGGTTTCTGGTTTCATTCTAACGCTTTGTGACACGCCTTGCCACGCAGACAAATTATCAGAATCAACGTATTATATAATATAGCGGGCTGAGCGTATTTCTATATGCACATATTTGTTATGTATCACGATCCGTTTAAAACTTGAAGTAGTGTCACAAATTGTGAAGGAATGAAGCGGAGGCGGGTTTTCGAGGAAGTCATGTTTTGTCGTCTGTCGCTGGTACGCATCTGCGCGTTGTCAACGTTCTTCCCTCGCTAACTGGGGCTGGTTTCTTTACAGTCGATGGAGAGTACAGCGCGTGGAGCGCGTGGGGTCCTTGTAACGTCACATGTGGTGGCGGGATCCAGACTCGCAGTCGAGTCTGTTCAGGTGCTCTCTATGGTGGTCGCGATTGCGAGGGTCCGAGCGAAGGATTTCAACAATGCAACAGCGATCCTTGTTCTGGTAAATATCTCGTGTTCACGTGCTCACATACAATGCACTACATATGTGTCACCTGTCTATCGCACGCGTGTTCCCGTGGCAAGGAGACTGTTGCCGGAGGGTAGGGAATGGCTAGATCTGCGGCGACAGCGTCTTCTGTGTCCTTCGATAGTCCATATTATATATGTGCTGTTTTAGTATGTATGTGAAGGTACGTCGTCAGAAGACTTACCCAAGTCGAAGCCGTATAGCAATGTTTGTCGGTTGGATTGATATCTCACTGGTAAAGCATCGGACTCTCTTTCGTAACATAGCCAGTTTCATTCAGTCATAGTTGTTCCAGTTCGCAGATTTATATAGTATGATGAGGTTTTCGGACGAATTGCGGCATAGTGAACCGCCTTTGATGATGATATTTATATTTCCGTCCCAATGTTACGACGACACTATTTGTTTATAATGACGTCATTCTACAATGTTCTGATGTTCGACACTCTTATGGATATAACTATCTTCATTACAAATGGATCTCCAACAAGATATTACTAATATGACTAGTAAAAGAAGTAATGATTTCGAGGTGGTCTTAATATCAGTTAAAAGAGACTTGGACAAGATGTTTGCAGTAATACAGTCTTAATACCGGAGTGGCTTTTAGACCGGGTTATGTTACGTCTCTAGGGAAACATGACGCCAAGTTGAACGCAGGCAACGTTAAACAAAATTAAAACAGAATTTGAGAGGAAATTGCTAGCCAACTACTTGGGTTTTGCAGCGGACGGCTACTTTTTGCCTTGGGCAGAGTGGTCAGCTTGTTCTGTCACGTGTTCTATCGGACATCAGACGCGGCAGCGAATTTGTAGAGCGCCGAGTTATGGAGGCATGGATTGTGAGGGGCCACGGGAGGAACAGAGGAACTGTTCACAAGTTGAATGTCCCGGTAATATATTCATTCGGACTTCGTCAAATATAGAGTGACAATAGCAACATGACTACTGAATTTTTGCCATGTTTCACGAACATACGATTTTATTCACAAACGTAAAATTAGGACTAGTATTGTAAAACAATTAAAATCATAATAATATTTGGGTTAACATAGTAGTCATATTACGCTATTTGGCAATGTGTTGATATAAAATATTACCTGTTTCACTCATTGAAATATCACATTATGTTTTTATCCAGCTTTTGACCATGAATCATTCGTTCGTTTGACTTTAGACGGTCTATCTAGGTTATGTCAATGTCACAAACAACGTGAAAATTCACATAATGCAATGTAACAATCGTGCATCCGACATTTCCAGTGGACGGGTATTTCAAGCAGTGGTCGGATTGGTCGGAATGTTCCGTCTCGTGCGGTACCGGGAATCAAACGCGTCAGAGAATTTGCGTAGACCCTTTGTATGGCGGTCAGAATTGCAGTGGAAAGACCATTGAACTGAGGAGCTGTGCTATGATTGAATGTCCGGGTAACTGACCGTTTGCCATTGTTGAGATACATCTGACGCACGTTCGGATTTTTTTAATGCTGCATATATTAAGCTCACAACTCTATTTTAGTGACTTTATTGCATTGCATCGATTCCTATCTGCCGCCATTATTTCTACGTTCTATGTTTGATTTTCTGAGATTGTGCTTATCTCGCAGTGGTTCGTCTGTAGGTTTTATTTGGGCCGCCTCTTTTTTCCTTTTTTCAAATGGTTTTCAATACCAAGCTTGTTATGAAAAGTTTACTAGGATATCAAATTTCTCTTCTACACTTTCTTTCTTTCTACATTTCAACAGTGATTTGTTCTTACCAATCTGCATTGTTCTTCGGGTTTCATACGGCATGCATAACACCAGCTTTGTTGATGTCTTCCATTTGTATGTTCAAAACACCCATTTCAATGTTGATGTGGGGTGTCATTGTAAGATATATGCCTCCCTCTTCTTGTCTTCTTCGGGGCCGCACGCAATGGTCCAGGAGGCATTTCTCACAGCGAAGGATATTTTGATTGTCCGTCGTTTTTGCGCTCGCCAGGTCGAGATTTATAACTGAATTTGTACTCACTCGACCAATGAGTACATAGAGTACTACAGAAGTGTAGTCAACGCATTGTTCTCCAGGTTCGAAACGATTTTAATCTTGTACATCAGACGGCTACGTACATAGTAGCAATATAATCACTCACGATGACAAATAAAAATAACAGTGAAGACATCTATCACTGTAAACCGTAAAGAAAAGTAGTGAATGTAAACATCACTCAAACTGTATACAGATTCTTAAAATCTAGAAGATTTGACAATAAAATTCTGGCCGGAAATTTTGAATTCTAATGCTAAAGCAGGTATGGCCCGCCAGGACCACCCTTACTGAAAATTTTGATGCCTAAAATTCAGCATGACTACACACCTAAGTGTGAATTTAAAATAGTCTTGCCGCTTTTTAGGCATCAAAATTTTCAGTAAGGGTGGTCCTGGCGGGCCATACCTGCTTTAGCATTAGAATTCAAAATTTCCGGCCAGAATTTTATTGTCAAATCTTCTAGATTTTAAGAATCTGTATACAGTTTGAGTGATGTTTACATTCACTGCTTTTCTTTACGGTTTACAGTGATAGATGTCTTCACTGTTATTTTTATTTGTCATCGTGAGTGATTATATTGCTACTATGTACGTAGCCGTCTGATGTACAAGATTAAAATCGTTTCGAACCTGGAGAACAATGCGTTGACTACACTTCTGTAGTACTCTATGTACTCATTGGTCGAGTGAGTACAAATTCAGTTATAAATCTCGACCTGGCGAGCGCAAAAACGACGGACAATCAAAATATCCTTCGTTGTGAGAAATGCCTCCTGGACCATTGCGTGCGGCCCCGAAGAAGACAAGAAGAGGGAGGCATATATCTTACATTGGCGAGCGCGCCAGGATTAAAGGGAATGCTGAAGTGTCTAAACAGTACCATCAATCTTTGACACCATATGGATTGTGTCCATATCCACTTGGGTGGTTTAACTATAAACTTTTAGAAACCTGTTTTTCTATTGTTAATCTAGGCTTAACACATCTAATAAGCTTCCAAATGACTTACTAAACATTAGCGCATAAAAAACTAATTAAATCAAACTGGCCTATACTTTACATTCCTCCCACACTTTTTTTGTTCAAAACAACATGTTGTTTTTAACACAACAATAAAAAAAACTTAAAGGAAAGGTCAGTTTGATTTTGCTACCGTACGTCTAAACAACGACTTTGCTAGAATACAATGAAAGTATACCTTCACTAAAACAGACAATATGTCTTTGACATACGAGAAATATAAACGTTAGTACTTATACATGTACCACACAATGTACAAAGAATACAGCATCGGTAGTCGTGTGCATTTTACAAAGTACCGTAAAACAAACGTCGGTACATACATGCATCATACAAAGTACTAGAATAAAACATCGATAATCACATGCATGTTACAATGCACCAGAAAATACATAGACACTGAACAAACGCAAATGATCATGTAGAATATACGTTCTACTCTATCCAGCACTGAAAAAAACGCCGATTAAACAAATCAATGTCCGTTGGCATATAATCCAGTGCGTATCAATAATACACAGTTGTATATAAAAGCTACATAAACAATCATAAAATGATGCTTCACAGTGCTATGATAAAAGCAAGAATACATCAACAATCCACACAAATCAATTCATGTGCTACAATAAGTATGTCGACATATTTAACAGCTAGCGGTTTCGACATGGTCTCTCACGTTACGACATGGATTCTCTGTCCATTTGTGACACAATTTCGGTGTCGACACAGTACTCTTATAAAGCATTACAACCATCACAAACAAACACAATATAACAATTGCTACAGTACAGGGTACATGTACCGGATACGTTTTCCACATTAGAAAAGTACCATTGGAGACTAGCGAAAGTCAGAATACGCATTAATTCCTGTCTGTTTAAGCAAATCCTTTGTTAGAAAACCTAATTCTAACTATGCCTTTTGTGTTTCACTTGTAAACCAATTATATTCTCACGAAACGTCACTAGCTGATCATGGGTTTTAGCTAATTACTGAAAGCATTTGGTTTACCGAAGTTAATAAATACGCTAGTTTCGTCGGCTGTAGAGTCGCACTAACGTTGGCATTCACGAACGTCGATGTCGGTCGCTGGTCCAAAGAATGTTTTTGACAATAAATCGAACATGTCGCGTAATCCTCGTTATACCGTGCACTGTATATCGGGATGGACATTTGTCTTTTTAATTTCAGCGATACGTATACTCTTAGACTCAACTGTCGCGTCTGCTACGTCGTGGATCGAGTCATGTAGCCAGTCACCAATTTAAAAAGTGTATTTAACAACAGCGCATGACAATTGAGCATAATTTACAGAAATTATAAATTGTTTTTAACGGAATGTCTTACAATATATTCTAAATTGTTTGGCTGCACAATATACCTAGTATACTTGGTATTGGGTTAAATATTGAAGAGATCATTATTTAGGGGAGTTTACTTAAAACGCACCTGGTTGTATATTTGCGTGTGGAGAAATAGAGTTAAAATGTTAACTGGAAATAATTAATTACATATTTGCGTGAGGTTACGTCATATCCACTGTACGATTTACTGAAGTCAAGATTAGGAACTTGATTTTAATTGAAAGAAAACAGCCCCAACCTAATATATAGGTTGTTGTGTTGTGTTGTTGTGAGAACAATGCAAGTTTACATTCAGAACAGTGAATGAAGTCACTGTTAAAATGTTGAGTGGCAATTAAACCAAAAAGATCAACGTACGTTATTATTAATGCGTCCTTATGGCCATTTTTGTGTCGTCGATTGGATTTGGTGTGATCGAATAGAAATCAACAGTTGCTATGAAAATTGGGTTTATTTACAAATTGAGAATTTGTAAGGATTTGATAAATGTGGGACGCCATGTTTAAATGGAGCAAACTTTATCCGCGAATGGATTATTGCAGTAATCCGAGTCGGTTGAACCCATCGATAGGCCAAAATGATTGCAGGTGCCACTGGCATAGACATTTTTGGTACTATTGGGTTAATTATGGTTAATATGGTAAAGATGGTTGAACTGCTCGAACGTTCACTCAAAGGAGTGATTATAGCTTTGTTGTGGTCGGCCAACGAGGGTGATGATTTAAAGAACATTTAGTTGTGTGAAATTACGGCTCTTCCCACTAAGAAACATGTGGCAGAAATAATTATTTAGGCTAGCGTCATGAAGCCATTAGCTATATATAGAGCTTAGCAAAACAACCAGAACATTTAGCTAATACTCAAGCGTTTATTTTCCCCAAGTTACGTGTTTCGCCTATTATGGTCAGCAAAACAGCTAATAATTCCGGTTTAAATAAACGTTAAGAATATTACGCTGAATTAACCTGATTCCGTCGGCAACACAGTAATTTCGGGTAAACGCCGAGACTTGTATCTCTCCCCCCCCCCCCCGAACAAAATTGGGACTCGTGCAATTCGTCATCAGGTTCCTCGCAGACGACTTGCTGCCCATACTGACAGTAACGACAGACCGATGAACTTTTACACTGGCTCTAATCAAATTCGAGACGGTCCCTCTGTGAAGCCTGGTCAGGTTACACGTAAACGACTTAAGCGACGTAAGCGAGAACGCAGCTTATCATCCAGCGATGGATATGACCCACCCCGCGAGGACAGACAGCCGAACCCCACACCCATTTCAATGTTGATGTGGGGTGTCATGTTGATGTGGGGAGTCATGTTCATGTGGGGTGACATGTTGATGTGGGGTGTCATGTTGATGTGGGGTGTCATATTGATGTGGGTGTCATGCCATGCACAATTACATTGGTGAACACCGGACTCTCATTGAAAACAACCACGTTTTAATTATGCTGCTTGCTGCCATTCGCCTCAGTTCCGTTCAGTCACGGTTGCCTCAGTTCCGTTCAGTCACGGTTGCCTCAGTTCCGTTCAGTCACGGTTGCCTCAGTTCCGTTCAGTCACGGTTGCCTCAGTTCCGTTCAGTCACGGTTGCCTTAGTTCCGTTCAGTCACAGTTGCCTCAGTTCCGTTCAGTCACAGTTGCCTCAGTTCCGTTCAGTCACGGTTGCCTTAGTTCCGTTCAGTCACGGTTGCCTCAGTTCCGTTCAGTCACAGTTGCCTCAGTTCCGTTCAGTCACGGTTGTCTCAGTTCCGTTCAGTCACAGTTGCCTCAGTTCCGTTCAGTCACGGTTGCCTCAGTTCCGTTCAGTCACGGTTGCCTCAATTCCGTTCAGTCACGGTTGCCTCAGTTCCGTTCAGTCACGGTTGCCTCAGTTCCGTTCAGTCACGGTTGCCTCAGTTCCGTTCAGTCACGGTTGCCTCAGTTCCGCTCAGTCACGGTTGCCTCAGTTCCGTTCAGTCACGGTTGCCTCAGTTCCGTTCAGTCACGGTTGCCTCAGTTCCGTTCAGTCACGGTTGCCTCAGTTCCGTTCAGTCACGGTTGCCTTAGTTCACTCTGAAATGTGTAAATGAGAACCAGGCAATGAGTCGAGTGTAGCAGCATGGGTGAATGCATCACTGTGAACCGTATTTTCGCCTTTGATGATGATGATGATGCTAGCGACGACGAAAACGATGACGATCTCATATATATATATATATATATATATATATATATATATATATATATATATATATATATATATATATATATATATATATATATATATATATATATATATATTTCCGTCCTAATGTTCCGATGACGCTCTTTGTCTGCAATGACATCACTCAACCATGTTCGGGATATCGTTCCTAGGCAGCAGTGGCAGAAGAATAGCTATATTTAATACCAACAACTTTAGCTGCTACGAACATAAGTTCATGTTGAGCTTACGACAGCGATTGCTTATAACCATCTTCGTTGCAATGGAGCCTGGAAAATAAGATTACTTACGGGACTGGTGAAGTACGTGTTGGATTCAAGTTAGTCTTAATATGAATAAGAATATTTGGAAAACGTGTTTGTATTAATAAGGTAGTCTTATTAACGGAGTGGCCTTTTCCGCAGTATGCCTCTAGGGAAAACATGGCGCTCGTTTAACGTATACAGCATTAACAAATACATACAAAAAGAGTTTGAGAGGAAATTGCTAGCCAACTACTTGGGTTTTGCAGCGGACGGCTACTTTTTGCCTTGGGCAGAGTGGTCAGGTTGTTCTGTCACGTGTTCCATCGGACATCAGACGCGCCAGCGACTTTGTAGGGAGCCGAGTTATGGAGGAATGGATTGTGATGGGCCACGGGAGGAACAGAGGAACTGTTCACAAGTTGAATGTCCCGGTAATATATTCATTCGGACTTCGTCAAATATAGAGTGACAATAGCAACATGACTACTGAATTTTTCGCCTGTTTCAAGAACGTATCATCTTATTCACAAAAGTAAAATTAAGATTAATATTATAGAACAATTAGAATCATCTTAATATTTCGGCCAACATAATAGTATTTATTTTACATTATTTGACAACTTGCTGATATAAAATATTACCCGTTTCACTCATTGAAATATCACATCATAATATACTCAGCTTTTGACCTAGATTCACTCTTGTTAGATATGCAAAACGGCCACCTCGATGGATATATCAAGGTCTATATAGTTTCTGTCAATGCTACAAACAAGTGAAAGTTCAAATCACACAATGTAAAATCATGCATCCGACATTTCCAGTGGATGGGTATTTCAAGCAGTGGTCGGATTGGTCCGAATGTTCCGTCTCGTGCGGTACCGGGAATCAAACGCGTCAGAGAATTTGCGTAGGCCCTCTGTATGGCGGTCAGAATTGCAGTGGCAAGACCATTGAACTGAGGAGCTGTGCAATGATTGAATGTCCCGGTAACTGACCATTTGCTATTTGTGAGATATATTTGTTGCACATTCGGTTTTTTGATAATGCTGCATACACACGTAATACTCAATACGCAAACATTAGTTACCTTATTGCATAGTAAACTCTGGCAGATCGAACACGTCTGTTGTTTTCAGCTGCAATTAATATCTGCTTTTAATTGTGAGTTTGATATGAACACACATTAACCACATATCATGTTAACTACAACCAACTGCTGCTGCTGCTGCTGCTGCTGCTGCTGCTGCTGCTGCTGCTGCTGCTGCTGCTGCTGCTGCTGCTGCTGCTGCTGCTGCTGCTGCTGCTGCTGCTGCTGCTGCTGCTGCTGCTGCTGCTGCTGCTGCTGCTGCTGCTGCTGCTGCTGCTGCTGCTGCTGCTGCTACAAATGACTGATGGTGCTGCTACAAATGACTGATGGTGCTGCTGCTACTGCTATCACTTATGCTACAACGGCCACTGCCAATATAACTGACCTTGTCACTGCCGCTGCCACCACCACTGCTACTGTCACTGCTACATATTTTCTACAAAGCCAAACATGTTACAATGTCATATTGTATTGATAAAATAACATCGAATAATAAAAACGGCTTAGAGAGGGACTGATCAATGGTGTCGGCTGTGACCACACATGTCCTCTTGTGTCTTCCGCAGTGGACGGCGTCTGGGCAGAGTGGACAGCGTGGGGCCAGTGTGACGTCACATGCGGATCTGGTGTGGAGACACGCAACAGGACGTGTGTGGGACCACTGTACGGCGGCAGAGACTGCTACGACAACAGCACCGAGACCAGATCGTGTTCCGCCGGGTCCTGTCTGTGTAAGCGTCACCTTCGTTTGCGGCATGGTCAATTAACTTAGATATGTACGAATAAAATAAGAGTAGGACGATCAACACACCAGAACAGTAATGGAAGCTTCTATACGTAATGAGAAGAGATTGTCTATCAAAAACAGACGCCGTCTGTCGTGGTTAGATGACAGTCCGCGGACTCAGACGTTTGTTTTTCGCGACACAGCGCTCCATGGAGCTTTTTTGAATCTCTGACAACAATAAAGACTATTGATTATTGACTGATTGGTCTACTTTACTTTACTTTATCCGTCCGCCTGTACAGGGGGGTATCGCGGGGAGATGAAGCTGACGATCAGCAGCGAGCCGGAATGCATAGACGGGGGTGTCGTGTTTCTTCAGTGTTGACACCTGCAATCCAAGTTTTTTTTGGTCTCCCTCTCGCTTTGAAGCCCGCCATCCTGGTGTTGTATGCCTTGAGGGCCAGTTGGTTGGTAGCCATGCGTGTCAGATGTCCAAACCACTTGATTCTCTGTTGTTGTATGTAGTGGTGAACTCGTGTTGTTGTATGTAGTGGTGGGCTGGTGTTGTTCCGATCACTTCCCTGGTGTGTTCGTTTCTTATCATGTTTCGTCTGGTCTTGTTGACGGCACTTCTTAGACATCTCATCTCGCAGATGGTGATCTTTCTTTCAAGGCTGTGGTCAGGGTCCATGTCTGGCACTGGTATGTCAGGGTGGGGATGAAGGTTTCGATGGGGATGTTGGGGTGTTTTAGGAGCAATGCGAGCTGGTAGCTGACGTTGTTTGCTTTCTGGAATCTTGTTTCGACTTCTCTGTTAAGTCGTCCACCTTCTGTAAATATGCTGCCGATTTACTAATTAGTAAACTTCTCGAAATGCGCGCTATTAGACTGTCAGCCGTCGAAGAGCGCACACGAGCCAGTCTAAGATCGCTCACATTTTATACAAAGTGTTGTATTGCTGCAAACAACGGATCTTTGTGAGAATTGTTAAACATGCAATTCACATATATAATTTGGAAACCCGAAAAACTTAACAATTTTAATTGTAAATTAAAATAAACTTGTCCCGCACGATCGCTTGTCTAAGCTTCAAATCAAAACATAAAAGATCAGGTTAAACAATTATTGCGTACGAATTCGATTCAATTTTGTTTTATAATTATAATAAAAATAGTGCGCGTTCTTGTCGGTTTTGCCGTGCGCGTTCTTGTCTTAGATATAGACCGGCGTCATAAACTTGACATCATATTGGGTTTCCCTGTTTAGCTTACAAATAAGCAACGAGTTTACCTAGTTTGATTTAGTATCCACAAAAAACATCATAGTGTGATCAGCTAACGTCACGTTTAGAAAATTATTGCAAACTTGTCAAAAAACTTATTCGTCTGGTAATCCCAAAATCGCCTGCAGGTTGTTCGAATTTCTGGTGCGCGGGATGTCAGCATTGCCACGCAATATAATGGTACTCTAATGGCGATGACTGGTGTGTAACGTATCGCTCTTATCGGTTGCGCGGTCTTGCCCGCACGTACCCCACTTGTCCATGGTATAGCAAACATAAATACCTTATGTATAGCTTGACTTGGCCATCCCATTGTTCGACCACGCTCAGTGAACTTCCAGTTGTTTCTTGAAAAGAGCGAGCGATGAAGTTGTATTTGAGTCTTAAACCGATGTTAAGACAGAACACGTCTGGTAATAGTTTATCCACTGGTGTCGTTGCCTATTTGGTCAATTACTGTAGAAGTCGTTTTTGGTTGATAAAGCTCACTGACGTCAGATCACGCATCCATGGCAACAATCATCGTAGCGTAGTGTTCACTGATGCGGAACAGAAGCACGTACTCCAGAAACATTTCTCTCATTCGTTCAGTTGCAATATGTGTTCTACTGAACAAAGGCTTCACACGAAGTTGTCCCATAACGTACTGCATGTTCTTACCGGTTTCGCTATCACCGCCTAATGATCTAACGTTTTCCAGCAGGCATATATTTGTTATTTTCGAGGGGAAATTCGGCTACTTGATAAGGGATTACTTTGCCATTTCAAATATGTGTACCTTGTCTTGTGTATTTCTAGTTAGATTTTTCATATATTAATTTCTCCTTCCGTTTGATCTATTATGGACTCTTTTAGTGTTTCTGTACATCATCATATTCGAATATACACGACATATCCCACAAAGACTCTAATACTCATAAATGGAACGTTTTCGTTACATGTTATTGATTGCATGCTAGTTTGGCAGTTGCGTGTGACTACGTGGGTTTCGTGTTCAGGCGTTCGTTCCATACATGATTGTCTTGGAAGAATAACTGCTACATAATTACTTGATCTGTGCCACAATAAAACTACCAATCAGGTCATTCACCTGTGCATCCCTAAAACCCTTAGGTCGATAGTTTTGATAATTAATGTTACTAGTCCATCATGCACGTTGGTTTTACTATCTTCCTGCATGACTTAACCCATAGTGTAGTTGCAATTTATTTGGCTCAGATGTGCCGTCAATCAAATCAACCAGACGATGCGGTGATACTACCGTTCAATGTCGCCATTTCATGCATCGTGATTACCAATTAATTATTTACGTCACGCGGTGAGTGTAGCCGCCACGACACACGATACTGGTGCTATGAGTTACAAATTAGATTAAGAAATGTCAGTTGATGTGTGAACAGTCGACAGTAACCGCGTTGGTGTCTTCAGTCAGGCACGCCACCTGGCGTAAGGCCGCATCTGGATCAGTAAAACAGGCATTAACGAGGATATCGTAGTTGCTGCTGTTGTCTTCGTTGTATATTGTTTTAGCTGCCATTGTTTTAATTGCTACTCTTTGTCTGCCATTCTGTTGTTATACGATTCTTCAATACAATTATTATTGTCTTAGTTTATGTTTCAGTTATGTTTTTGTTTCTTTCGTATTGATGGTTTTGTCGATACAGTTATGGTGGTTATGATTCTAATTTCTAGTCAACATAATTGTTATTTTCGTTGTATATGTTTAAACTCCTTTGAAAATGTTGTCGTCGTTGTAATAGGTGTTATTTCTAGTCAACATAATTGTTATTTTCGTTTTTTGTTTAATCTTCTTTGAAAATGTTGTCGTCGTGGTTATAGGTGTTATTTCTAGTCAACATAATTGTTGTTGTTGCTGTCTTTAGTCTGTTTAGTCTTCTTTATTGTTTTGTCGTCTAAGTTATGGTTGTTATTTCGTCAATACTGTTGTTGTTGTTGTAGTTACCGTGTTTCTTTAAGCTTCGTTTTGCTTTTTGCGTCTCTGTCGTCATAGTTATGGACGTTGTGTCATTTGTCTTATTGTAGTCGTCGTCGTCGTCGTTGTCGTTACCACTATAGTTAGTCAGTTTAACTTTGACGATCCGCTGCATTCACTTTCAGCTCACGGCGATTGGCTCGAGTGGGGTCACTGGGGTCAGTGCACGGTCACGTGTGACGGCGGCAAGTACATGCGCACGCGTCAATGTTCCGGTGACATATGTGACGAGGGCAGCAACATGGAGCTGGGGCCGTCGTGCAACAGCAACCCGTGCTCCGGCAGTGAGTGGTCCCATCTATATTCTGTCGACGATACAAGGCAAACCCTGAGCTAGTTTGCTAATTTTATTGAGTAGCGAATACTTGATGTTAAAAATCATTCGTTAGTTGCGAAATTGCTAATGAAGAGAGAAATGTATAATTGAGTACAAAAAGGGATAAGGTTACTAATAATATTCATAATTAATAAATGCAAAATTGTTGTAGAACTACAAAATAAAACAATAGATGGTCAATCGACCCACCCGGTCTGTACTATTAGAAGCCCCCCGTGCCCACACCCGGGAATGTTTTTTATGCCCCGGACGACGTTTGACCATACTCGTTAACGCCCGAAAGTATGTCCAGCGGCCGTACCACATACGCAAGGGGTACACTGAATCAGTTGGAAACATCCTACTCAAGAAAACGTGGCTGTAACAATCATATATCCATGTTTTAATTAAAAAGAACTGCTACAAATTGGAGAGAGATTTTAACAAAGTCGTCATCAAAACCATCAAGGTTCGTAGAGAATAAATGCTAACGTGATTTGCATTTCATGAACGTTTTCTTTGTGTAGACACGGGGCAAAATAACGTACGAAGCCATGCAACACGAACTCACACATATACACAAGTGGAAGCGTACCAAGTATAACCATCTACTCAACATTCGTATGCGCAAACCAAATTAATTTTAGTTGGGTGAAATAAAAAAATCATGTGTTATACATATGCCATGTCATATGTGTTTCCACCTGTCCAGGGTCAGTCACCTGCTCTGAACTGAAGAAAGCCGGACTAAGTCAGACTTCCGACGTACAGGTCTACCCGGACTTTTCAACTCCCGTCTGGGTGCACTGCAACATGGACGACGATGACGGCGTGGGAATCACCGTCATAGGTGGGTCATGTGACATGGGCGCCATTTTGTTTACGATGTGTTTTCTCATTTGATTCGTCTGGCTGTTGACCTTTGTCGTCAGACGTATTGTAGCAAGGGTAATCAGTTATCCTTCACATCGTCCAGGGTTTATTAATTGTTATACAAATACTGAATTTACCCATGTAAACGAAACGCATAATGTAGACAGATATGCACCAGCAACATGCACATGTGAAGAATCAAATGCGCAAATGCCTCTGGTGATATATTAAACATAAAGTCAAAACATAATCGTCCACGCAAACTACGTAAACAACAATACTTTATCACCAGTACTCCTTTTACAGTTGTCTCCTCAGAATTACACACATTGTATGTTGTAGCATCCTATATGTGGGGCACGGTGGCGTAGTGGTTAGAACATCGGACTCTCAATCGAGAGAACCGGTGTTCGGAGCCTCTAGCTGCCGTTTCGAAGCTTTGGCAATTTCTTTTCAGCCCACATTGCTACATGTCTGGAATGGTCTGGTCTGGTCTGGAACGCCTTTATATGACCGATCAACAGGGTTAAACCTCCGTTTTCGTAATTGTTTGCGTTTCGATTATGTACTGACTCCAATGAATGGTATCGTTTCTGTTCAAGATATCAGGAGACAGATAACCCTGCTTATTCATATCATTCACATGTACTTGTCGCTGTTGGCCAACTTTCAAGATTACATCCTTCCAGAATACATCCTTCCAGTTTACATCCTTCCAGATTGCATCCTTCCAGATTACACCCTTCCAGATTACATCCTTCCAGAATACATCCTTCCAGATTACGTCCTTCCAGATTACATCCTTCCAGAATACGTCCTTCCAGATTACGTCCTTCCAGATTACATCCTTCCAGAATACATCCTTCCAGATTACATCCTTCCAGAATACATCCTTCCAGATTACATCCTTCCAGAATACATCCTTCCAGATTACGTCCTTCCAGATTACGTCCTTCCAGATTACATCCTTCCACAATACGTCCTTCCAGATTACGTCCTTCCAGATTACGTCCTTCCAGATTACATCCTTCCAGAATATATCCTTCCAGATTACGTCCTTCCAGATTACATCCTTCCAGAATACATCCTTCCAGATTACATCCTTCCAGATTACATCCTTCCAGAATACATCCTTCCATATTACGTCCTTCCAGATTACGTCCTTCCAGATTACATCCTTCCATATTAGAAGTCTTGTTTCTTGTGTTGAAGAGAAGCGCGGTAGTGTAGTGGTTAAGCGCATCCGCTTTACATGACAGAGTTATAAGTTCAAGACCCGTGGTGTAAAAACCTGGCTCTCAACATTGGAGACTAGTGTAGGTCCAGTCTCATTTAATTGGAGACGTAAAAGAACCATTGAGGACGACAGGCGCCCTGGCAGTGACCACCCTCAATGTCAGCATATAAAGGTCGGCTTGGCGATAATGTTCTGAAAAAGGCTGGCTCGTTGAATGAGACCTCGAAACATGATACCATTGTAGTAATCACAACATACAGACTAGTCAGTCAATAGAACGCTTTCGAGTGTTGGAACCAACTAGGACTGGAACTACCTATTCTATTCTTACATATTCAATTGCTGG
>BSQZ01000018.1:7635535-7670535 GCA_033239005.1 Lamellibrachia satsuma
GAAATGGGGCTATGTTTTATTAAGCCACATTACGTTAGGATTTTATTATAACCGTTTATTTATAATCGTGAACTGTTGCCTTGCATATAGTATAAATATACTGTTTGTATGATTTTTTTCAACTATTTATTTTATATGGACGTACTGCTTGATTGTCTGAAATAAAAACCTTATTATTATTATTATAACATATTATTATAACATATTATTATAATATATTATTATAACATATTATTATAACATATTATTATAACATATTATTCAACATGTTACCAAATCGGCCTAGTTAAACTCCCGATGAACACGACAGGATGTCCGTGCGCGCTTGCGCGTGCGTATGTAATGCGCGCGAGTGTGTGTGTATGTGAATGCATTCGTAAGTGTGCATGAATGGCTGCGTGCGTGCGTGCGCGTGTGCGTGTGTGTGTGCGTGTGTGTGTGTATGCGTGTGTGTATGTTTGTCTGTGCGTGAGCGTGCATGCACGCATGTGTGCCTGCGAGCGTGTGCTTGGGTGACAAAGTGGTTACTTGACGCTGACGGTGCGTGATTCTGTTGTGCGCGCGAACACCCAGATGGCTCGTGGAACGCGGGTAGTGTAACGGTGGGGCCTATCGAGTGCTACGGGTTGGACCCGCTGCTGAGCTTCAAGTGAACGCCTGCGTCCATCTGCTGCCGACACTAACGTACGTCATCAAATAGCTCTGTATCTGCATCATTTCTCTCTCGCATCCGTCTTGCTGCTCATTTCTCGGAGTCTCAACTTTGAGACGCCAAATGCTATTTTTCTTGCGCGCACGCTGATTTTGCTACGGATATACTAATCCTTCTGTGATAATGGTTTGTTTACTGCTGCGTACGTACTTTCTTGAGTTTGTGTTAGTTTGAATGGCATGATCCAGTCTAAAAAGGTTCATCGTAATCACAGCAACAGTTAACGTTTGTTTCGGTCAGAAAAGTAAAGCAAACAATAAAAAGATGCTATGCCTAGTTAATATTAATATTGAGAATATCGTTATCAACGTTAAGGTAAGCGTCGACATTTGGCCTCGATGTTTCTGAAGTAACTTTAAAAAAACGTCCTGAATCGGATAATCCCGTTTAAGTTGATCTTGACGTGAGCTGTTCTCTAGCCACCCTATTTCTAACTCAGTTATGAAATTGACATTCCTGGCATATCTAGTTGTGACATGTTCTTGCCTGTCTGATGAAGCTTACGACTAATATCATTATGTTTCATATAAAATAAATGAAGGGTTGTCTGCTATTCAACTACAATAATGACATCCGCGGCTGGTTTTAACAACTATCGTCGGTACAGTGGGTTTGGTTGGCAATTGGTAGCCGCCATTACGTATTCTCCGCCGGCGGCAAACGATGCTTTCTAAATGTCATCGCATCGCAGGTGTGCTTCTCATGTGCCAACGATCTGCATCTTGCAGGAGTCATCTAGCGCAATCGCTTTGTCACAGTACTTCCATGGAACGTGCAATGTTTTCTAGTACACATTCTTGATTAGTTAATAGTGTTTTCTCCTTATGATACTACATGCTTATTATCGTATTTAACTCATGAAATAGTCAGAACAAATATAGATTAAACTTCTATGAAATCAAGGACATGGTATTTAGCAGGGCTGTTATTAACATATACTTTTGTAGTAATAAATCTTATAATATCAGGATATGTATTATTTTGCACATATGTTTATTATCTATCATGATAGCTACGAGGTATGTAAATAATGTTCTCATATTGGTGCAACCATGTTCATACAATCTTTGTATATTGGTGCAACCATGTTCACACCATCATGGTATATTGGTGCAACCATGTTCACACAATCTTGGTATATTTGCCAGCCATTTATCACCCTTGGATATTTCCATAGCACTGCCAAGCCAGCATCACCCACTGTTAAGAAGAGCGGTGAACATGTCCATTCCGTGCTGACATAGTGTTATCATACAACGAAATGTTGACAATTCGTCTTGTATAATGCATCAATTGACGCACCCTATCTTCAGAATAGGGTTTAACTTACTAATGGAAATTCAGAACTTTTCCGATTCGTTTACGTTGTCATCACACGAAGTAAATATCCGAAATAATTAGTTGCAAAACATTCACTTATTCATATTGATGGAAACGCCCTTGATGTCATGCATAAATAAGATACTTACACATGATCAAACCCATCATCCGTCATAACGCATCCCTCGATTGAGCACTCCGTATGATGTGCACTTAATATATCTTCCGATTCCTTTTGCAGATTTTGTCAGTAACGTATATATCCATGTTGCCTTCAGCTCCATCAATTGCACGTGCACGATTGTTTTCGTTCTTAATGAACAATTGCGCACTATATGCATGCATTTTGCAAAGAAATCAAACCTTGCTGTAGTAATGAGTAGGACAACATTTTCAGGTGCTACGTTTTGAATTGAGAACTGCGTAGGCATGGTTCCTTGCTTTCTTGTTTTTTTTTATTATATCTATTGGTGTTACACAGTAATTAACGAAAAATGTAATACTTGATTGGAATTTCAATATTCAATTTCCGAAGACCTAACTGAGGATTCTCAGCGAGTCAAAATAGTTACTCCATCTAGCGGGTCTCGTGGAGACAGTCTGGACAGAACACTTTAGTTGTACGGTTGTACGTGCAGCGCTGACTGGCGACATTCCAACAGAGTGGCGCAAGGATGTCTCCAAAACAAGTTGACATTGTCATACTCGCTACCCTGCTTTCTGTTTTGCGACATGTCTAGACATTCGGGTTGGGATGTAAACCACTGAAAGTATTTACATTTGCTTACATTGATTGAAATTGCATCGTTGTTCTGTGGCGCCATCTGTTGGAAGTATAAAAATTACGTTTTTTCCTAGCCGCAACTAGTTCCGGTCTGCCCTAATGTTCACATGGGTGCGCATGGCGTAGCAAAAAGGCGTAGCAAAATATACGTCGGGCGCGCATTGTTGGCATTGAAAAGGCAATCATGATTAACAATGAGGAGTCGTTCTCTACTGCTGGATAGCACAGACACCATTGTTATTGTCGTAAATGTGTATGGCAAACGCTTGTTAAAATATTCCCATTTAAAACGTGTTGTTATTGTCCATCAATAGGTGCGACTCACGGTGACGTGGCGTTGACCATCAGCAGTCTGTCATGTTGGGGAAAGGCACCTGACGATGAAGACCCGATCTACATCGCTGACTCAAGGACGACGATCAAACACTGAACTCACTGAACTCACTGAACTCACCGACAATGTCTGCCGTTATCACGTTTGCCTAATGTATATGGTTAATGTGCAAATAAATTATTTATTGGTAAACGACAGTCAGCCAGCTACTTGTATTTACAACACACGATTGTCCAGTGCGTCTGCTGGCAAATCAAGCCATAATTGTCAAGGAGTGGATTATTCAAGTTGTCACCTTTAGTTAAACGTCAAAAGCATGACTTCGTATATTTGGCTTTCTATATAAATGTATCCTTTTAAATGAACGGTCTCTCTCTCGCTGCCGTGAAGAGTTATAGCCTATGTTTATTTGCATTAAACTAACCATAGCAACATTGATATTACTGTCACTATTATTAGAATTATATAAATTTATTCCAACGCTTCATATAGAAATAATAGTCTTGTGAGAAGTTAAACAGCTCACATGTACATTATATATGGGAAGAATATATATACTACCTTAAGCACATGCGGTTGTAATTCTAGAACATTCATTATAGCACACACACAGGACCTGGAACCATTACGTGTTGCTCTTGCATTTCTCTGTTTGTTTTCAGTTGTGTTTGTCATAATAAAGTTGATTTGTTGATTTGAAGTGTTAATTATTATATTTCGCCGATATCAACTGACTCTACTATCACGCCACTATTCGCTATTACAACACGACCGGTCGCCACCTTGATTACAACAACATTCTAAACCCTAACCAACATTGATATTACTGTCACTATTATTACAATGATGTAAGTATTTATGATATAAATTTATTCAAACGCTTCATATAGAAATAATAGTCTTGTGAGAAGTTAAACAGCTCATATGTACATTATATATGGGAAGAATACATATACTACCTTAAGCACATGCGGTTGTTATTCTGATGATTACTCTATACTTATTCGCTATGAACTGCTGTCCTTTCTAAAGCTGCTAAATATGTCATGTCGTAAGGACGAAATATAAATGCTAGTAGGAAATCCACCAGAAGGAGATATGTCAGTTGGTAATCCGTCCACCAGAAGGAGATATGTCAGTCGGCAAATGTGTAAAGTTAAGTTAAACAGCTCACATGTACATAACCAAGATTACTACTTAAATTAAAAGCCCATGGTATCGGGGATAGCATAACTGACTGGATAGAACAATGGCTGACTGACAGAAGACAACGAGTTGTAGTAGATGGAGAAGTTTCAAATTGGAAATCGGTTTTGAGTGGGGTACCTCAAGGATCAGTATTAGGACCTATATTATTCTTAATTTATATCAATGACTTGGACGACAGTATAACAAGTAACGTACTGAAATTTGCGGACGACACAAAACTGTTTAGAAAAGTTAATACTGATGGTGATAAACAACATTTACAAAACGATCTAGACAGATTAGTGAAATGGTCTGAGAAATGGCAGATGTTGTTCAATTTTGGGAAATGTAAATGCCTACATACAGGACATGGGAACTTGAATGTAAACTATAAAATGGGAGATACTGTTCTGGGTACTACTCTAAAAGAAAAGGACTTAGGAGTTACAATAAGCGCTGATATGAAAGTTTCAGAGCAGTGTGATATTGCAGCTTCAAAGGGTAATCAAATTCTTGGATTGATTAGAAGAAACATAACATACAAGGGAAAAAAGTTAGTTATACCTCTTTATAAAGCAATAGTTAGACCTCATTTAGAATACTGTATACAAGCATGGAGACCATATCGTAAGAAGGATATATATACGCTTGAACGCATACAAAGGAGAGCAACTAAAATGATTCCAGAACTGAGAGACCTTAGTTATGAAGAACGCCTGAAAGAATGTGGTTTAACAACTCTAGAGACAAGGAGGTTAAGATGAGATCAGATTGAAGTTTTTAAGATATTGAATGGGTATGAAAATATTGATAGAAATACGTTTTTCTCACTCAAGAAAGATAGCAGAACTAGAAGACATGAGGTAAAATTAGTAAAGAATCAATGTAGATTGGACATCAGGAAGTACTCGTTCTCACAGAGGACAATAAATGAATGGAACAAATTGTCTACAGATTGTGTAACTGCTAGCAGCGTGAATATGTTTAAAAACAAGGTAGACACATATCTCAGGAGGGCGGGTTATAAGTAGATGAACATTGTTGGACTCTCGATAAGCCAATGGCTTCCTTGTCCACTTGCCATCTGGGCCTTTGGCTTGGATGGCAACTCTTGTTAAATCTTGTTAAACATGGCTTCTGAAAGGGTCTGTCTTGTGAAAAACAACTCGTCAGTACTATACATGACATGGCAGATGGGTCTTAATGTGTCAAAGTGCGCTCTCCTCTCATTTACGACTAAGTGGAAGCCATCAACCTATGATTACTATATGGATGACCAACAGATCGCATGGACTGAGAACCAGGACTACCTGGGAATTACCATCAACACGAAAACAGACATTTAGAAAGTTGAACAAGTGAACCGTTCCTCAGCTCGTTTGTCACAGGTGACTGCCAGAAAATTTCAAGTGCGACTGCCGTGTGCGTTGACATCAGGTTGAATTCACCACACACCAGACGTTGCATCAGAGATGCCACTCTGTGTCTTAAAGCCCGCCACACACATACCGACTTTTAGTTGCCAACAGTTTGTCTTCGACAAATACTGCAATTACCCATCGACCGAAAGTCGGCCAACCGATTTTTCAGATGCAGATGTCCGCAAAAAGTGTTGTCAACTGTTGGTGGAGAACATACACAAAACTATTACGACTACACTTGAGTTGCCAACTGAAAAAGTAGTCGCCAACATGTTGGCAAATGAAGAATCGGTATGTACATGGCGGGCTTTAGATTCACCATGGACTAGCTCGGTATGTGCATGTCAGGCTTTAGATTCACCATGGACTAGTTCGGTATGTGCATGGCAGGCTTTAGATTCACCATGGACTAGTTCGGTATGTGCATGGCAGGCTTTAGATTCAACATGAACTAGTTCGGTATGTGCATGGCAGGCTTTAGATTCAACATGGACTAGTTTGGTATGTGCATGGCAGGCTTTAGATTCAACATGGACTAGTTCGGTATGTGCATGGCAGGCTTTAGATTCAACATGGACTAGTTCGGTATGTGCATGGCAGGCTTTATATTCACCATGGACTAGTTCGGTATGTGCATGGCGGGCTTTAGATTCAACATGGACTAGTTCGGTATGTGCATGGCGGGCTTTAGATTCACCATGGACTAGTTCGGTATGTGCATGGCAGGCTTTAGATTCACTGTGGACTAGTTCGGTGTGTGTATGGCAGGCTTTAGATTCAACATGGACTAGTTCGGTATGTGCATGGCAGGCTTTAGATTCAACATGGACTAGTTCGATATGTGCATGGCAGGCTTTAGATTCACCATGGACTAGTTCGGTGTGTGTATGGCAGGCTTTAGATTCAACATGGACTAGTTCGGTATGTGCATGGCAGGCTTTAGATTCAACATGGACTAGTTCGATATGTGCATGGCGGGCTTTAGATTCACCATGGACTAGTTCGGTATGTGCATGGCAGGCTTTATATTCAACATGGACTAGTTCGGTATGTGCATGGCGGGCTTTGGATTCACCATGGACTAGTTCGCATCAGTTTTCTTAACAACATTGTAAGAGCAGATGCTCACACCAGACGCCACCACAAGTATAAACTCCGAACATTAACAGCCTACTGCATGATCTACAAGCACTCGTTCTATGCTTGCTCTATCCCTATTCATGTGAAATTTGCTCACCCAGGAAGCAGTCACAGCTCACAGCACCAACAGCAGAAGCATTTCAGAAAGCAGCCCTCGAAGTTATCATGTCACCGTAGAAGCCCTTTTTAAACCCTGAACTGCACAATTGTATTATACATGCATACATTTTAGCTCACCCCATCTTGGAAAATGACGTTACACAATGCACACGCGCACGCGCACACACACGCACACGCCCACGCACACGCACACGCACACGCACACGCACACGCACACACATACACAGAAACTATTAATATTTCATACTGTTTTATCTTGCGGCATAAATGTTTTTATTCCCAGCGTAGAAAACCCGAAGACAGTATTTACACAAAACTTATTAAAAGCAAGTTCATACATACATATATACGCACTATATATACACTTAGGGTAAAAACTGGAGTTCTTGGAAGAGAACACAGCTAATGATCGTAGGAAATAGCGGAAGTAATTTGGTGTTCGTGTGCACCAACTAGGGTGAGAAGTTACTTGGTGTTCGTGTGCACCAACTAGGGTGAGAAGTTACTTGGTGTTCGTGTGCACCAACTAGGGTGAGAAGTTACTTGGTGTTCGTGTGCACCAACTAGGGTGAGAAGTTACTTGGTGTTCGTGTGCGCCAACTAGGGTGAGAAGTTACTTGGTGTTCGTGCGCACCAACTAGGGTGAGAAGTTACTTGGTGTTCGTGTGCACCAACTAGGGTGAGAAGTTACTTGGTGTTCGTGTGCGCCAACTAGGGTGAGAAGTTACTTGGTGTTTGTGTGCACCAACTAGGGTGAGAAGTTATTTGGTGTTCGTGGGCGCCAACTAGGGTGAGAAGTTACTTGGTGTTCGTGTGCACCAACTAGGGTGAGAAGTTACTTGGTGTTCGTGTGCACCAACTAGGGTGAGAAGTTACTTGGTGTTCGTGTGCACCAACTAGGGTGAGAAGTTACTTGGTGTTCGTGTGCACCAACTAGGGTGAGAAGTTACTTGGTGTTCGTGTGCACCAACTAGGGTGAGAAGTTACTTGGTGTTCGTGTGCACCAACTAGGGTAGAAGAGGGTAAGTAAGTAGCAATGGTTGCTATGAGGAGTCATTGGCCTACATCTTGTTAAATGCTCATTTGAATTTCGTAAAGAAAAATATCTGATAAATCTGTACTCTAATAGTGTTCAATAGTGGCATAAACCCAGTAAGTAATTTTGTTTAAAGTTTGCATAGCATCAAAACTTCTCTTTTAAAAGGTATTAACATGTTCGTGTTACGCAATGAGACGGTAAATGTGAACTTGCTAATGAGCGCGAGTGGGTGCGTGCGTGCGTGCGTGCGTGCGTATGTGTATATAAGTAACACAGTGTGCGTGCCACTTTTTATTTTATAAAAATACGCATACATCTTCACTATATTTAAATAGTAGATTCAAAAATTGGTATCAATCACAATAATAATAATTTGTCATATAATAATTAAAAGCAAGTACGGAGTTACGTTTGCAGTAAACAAAATAACATACTGTAAAGATGATGTTCAACCATAATAACGTACTGTAAAGATGATGTTCAACCATAATAACGCGGTGGCTCAGTTGTTTGGTGTTTTTCTCCTTTCACTTTGCATATAGAGAGGCTAATCCAAGTGTACCAAAGACCTCGTTTACAACTGGACTGAACGAACCTCGTATGGGTGAACTATGTCACAGACCAGGAATGTTATTCCTTAAACCTTAAAACACACCAGTGCAATATTAATGACTCATCAAGGTGAAACTAACTGATTCACATGTCCCATGTAAATAGTATGAACTTGAGTGGACTGTTTAAATGACCCGCAGTTATTTGTAGTGAATTTGTTTTTCGTGTGTTTTCCGCAGCTCGATACCCCGTCGACTCCCGGTGTATTTGTGTTTACAATGAAATGGGGACACGCTTGTGCAGACCTTTCTCTGTTTGTATAAATACACCAACTACTTGGTAGGTTGGTAACGGACAATCCAATTTTATTCAAACCCAACAAGGATTGTCGCTGTGCACACAATAATAGTGACTAAGTCTGCCACAAATTGTGCACAGCCTGGTATTAAGCTGATGTGTATGATCAATTAGTAAACAATACCAGATAAGATTTAACATTAGTGATATTTTCTACTGTAGCTAGCAACTGCCGAAGACAGTCTTCACCAAAAACCCTTGCTGCTCTTATACAAAGCGACAGCATACAAAGAGGGAAAAGATACCTATGTGCAGACAAGCATACATAATTATATGCATATAGTGCTAGCTAGAGTATTTACAATGATATACACAAAAGTGGGGGAATAAACCCCCGGCCCCACCTGTGTGCAGGTGGTGGCCCAACCCCCACATCACAAATCGTCAAACAAACGAAAATAACGTGTAACAAATAAATTCAGAAGCTCGGATGATGTTCGTATGGCGCAGCGAAGAAAAGTGATTCAAAACATGGTCCCGCTCGCTATCTGCAAATTTCCCCAGCGTGCACCGCTGGCCAGTAATATTTCCCGAAAAAGTCACATGATCGGTTAGTGTAATTGGGCCCGCTTAATTAAGCGCCTTACAGATAGAGGGGTGTGCAGGATAGAGATGGGAACAGGTTTTTGTTAAACACACCTAGCTAATCAGCTAGGTAATCGCTGCCCAGCCCCACAAAAAGGCTTTTCATCCTATAGGCCAAAAATTCATATTCAAGAGATGTGGCGCTAACCAATGCTACTCTAATCAGGAAAGGAAACGAGCTTCAATGGGTTAATCCGATCAGTGTCTTTGTATATAAATGCCAACACTGAATGTCATTTACTGCACATGTTGACATATCTAACTCTGCTATTTTAACATAAATTACGTATGCGATATGGTTGTAGGCCTACTTGATGTAAACATTATATTTTGTCAAATACACTACTTCACATACGCACAGCAGCACTGTAAGCACGATATAATTATATTACCACAATATTATGTCGGGGAAGGCAGTGTTAGTTGAAAAACTACTTGAGCTACCCATGTTTCCTAGGAAAAAGCAGCGACAGTTACATGGCACCATCCAGTGATTGAACATGTTATAAGAACAATATGTGCCATTTTCACAAAGGTTATAAGGTGTAAGTTAAAGGCATCTTTTTGATGTTTTTTTTTTAAATGTTGGTGTCTGCTGGTGTGTAAACTATCAACGCATGTGACCAGACTTTATTGTCCGTGCTCTTACACACGGTCTAACTATGTACAGGGAAGAAGATTATTTACATCACTTCGCGCATTAATGAGAAGTTAATGAAAAAGAGTTTAACTGTTGCAACGAGGCTAGTGCTAGTTGAGCCACCCAATGCCCATTGCCCAAAATACATCAATGAATTTATTTTTCCGAACAAATTGGGACATCGGATAGCTACAAGGCAGCACATTAGCAGTTTGTTACACTGGTTGCGTTTGGCTTATAAGTCTCTATTAATTAAGTGTGTCGACTTTTTAATTAAGTGTGTCGACTTGTTAGATACGTGTTGTGCCAATTGGGTAGATGTGTTGGCTGAGTTGTTATGAAATTTAAGTACAACTACATAAATTGTACACATGAAGCATTTACCCAACTTACGCTACACTGTGGCTCAACTTACCTCACACTATGTGTTACTTGAGTCAGCTTACCAACCCTATTTAAATCAGCTACACATAATTATCTATGCATATTAGATATATTATCTCGGTATACAATGACATACTAATAATCATAGCTTATGTGAGTAAAAACAATGTTGACTTATGCATATGATTGTGTCCTAGATACAAACATAAAAGAAAGCGTACATACAGAGATACATGTTCACCACTGACTTAGGTGCTTGGCTGAACCTGCGCAACTGTTGGCAGTATAAGTTGATTGTCAAATCATTTATTATTATTATTATCAACATACAGCAAATTATTTCGATATTTATCTTTACAATGAAAGACAATATAATGTCATTAGACCGTGGCCCGTGACTTTGGCTGATTTTCGAGTTGCTACGTGAACAACGTAATGGCGGTTGTGTTGAAAGCAGTAGTAGTTATCCACCAGGTGGAGCTGTTTGTAGTCAATGGCGAATACTGCAGCGCCCCTAGCGGAAGTTTGCGTACTCGTCGAACAGCGACATGTACTCCAGCGCTATCTCGTACAGGAACCCGTACTGATCCTGAAATACAGATACATGTACTCTAGTGCTATATCATACAGGAACCCGTACTGATCCTGAAATACAGACACGACACGACATGTATTCCAGCGTTACCTCGCACAGGAACCCTTAATGATAAAAAAACCAGACACGACATGTACTCCAGCACTATATCTCGTACAAGAACCAGTACGGACAGGACATGTACTCCTGTGCTATCTGATGCAGGAACCCGTACTGGACCTGAAATACAGACACGACATGTACTCCAGCTCTATCTGATACACGAACCCGTACTGTTTCTGAAATGCAGACGCGGCATGTACCCCAGCGCTATCTCGTACAGGAACCCGTACTGGTCCTGAAATACAGACACGGCATGTACCCCAGCGCTATCTCGTACAGGAACCCGTACTGGTTCTGAAATACAGACACGGCATGTATCCTAGCGCTATCTCGTACAGGAACCCGTACTGGTTCTGAAAAACAGATACGACATGTATCCCAGTGCTATCTCGTACAGGAACACGTACTGATCCTGAAATACAGACAGGACATATATTCCAGCGCTATTTCGTTCTCTTCCAAGCAGTAAGCATTGCACTGAAACTATATTAAGTGATAATCATAATCGTAAAAGCATAGTCCGTATTTACAGTTGTACCAATTCGATTCAAACTGCAACATCTGGTATTCATTAGGATACTTACTGTTCATCCATGCTACATAATAATAATAATAATACATTTTTTCTTATATATAACACAAATTCTATAAAAAGTTAAATGCGCTTTTCATAAAAAGGATTAAATAAAATCAATATATAATATAGTCATATTGTAATAAAACAAATACATATAAAACTGAATAAAAACCTAGGTCAATAAATCTAAATATAATTATTTACATTTTTAGCAATTTAAATAAATTAAAATAATTATAAAAGGTAAACAATTATTTTAAAATTTCAATTGTTCAAACAATATTCTTGACGGAACAGGAATGTTTTCAGGGCTTTCCTGAAAGACGCTGCTGAACTGGACACTGTAAGTGACACTGTAAGTGACACTGTAAGTGACACTGGTAGCGCATCCCAAAGCACGGGCAACAACACGTGTGGTCCCAGAACGCTTCAGTTTACTCCTCAGTACCACAAGTAATTATTATTCCGCTGCCCGCAGCGACCGCGTGACGGAGTGGCTATTCAACAAGTCAGCTAAATACTGTTTATTCATGTCATGTAAGCAACAAAGGTACAACCAATGCACAAACATTCTTCGTCCACTCTGCCTACCAAATGTCACGTGAACGTTTACACAGCTGGGTGAACTTGAGCAACGGAAACTGTACGAAATTGTCTGAGTCTCGCAATATACCGACGATATCTCACTGTGGTACTTTACTCCGTAGCTATAAAAAAAACAGCATCAACTTAACTACGTTGGTAAACACTGACCAGGTCTGTGATGAGCTGCGGCCGAGTGGTGCGGATGTGTTGAACAGCGTGGAAGATGTCGACCTCCTGTTCCACCTTCAGGTGTTCCAGCACGTAGCTGGCGGCACACAGCAGGCCACAGCGGCTCGCTCCGTCCCTGTCAGTGGACAATCAACAACAAAGGTCGAAGAGTTATTGACGTATGAACATTGCTGATAGTTTCCACACTAGCTTCTTTGGTTAATGAATGCAGTGATTAAAGGTTTGTGCATGACATAATTTACAGCCTGAGATTGACTGCATAAATTATACACCATTGTAATACATGCCGCGTAATTTATAACATTCCGAATGCTAATTATAAACCACAGACGATACATATTTCCATATATTCTATACAAATATCCACACACTGGAACCCTCATTAACCATGTGATATTTAAAGGAGCCACTCACGAGCAGTGGATGGTAACTGGTCCGTTTCCACTATGTTGCTGCCACTTCTCAACCAGACCCATCAACTCTATGACGACTGTCTTGTTGCTAGGCAACGATGCTCCCTGGCTCCAGGCGTTCGTCAGATGAAACTGTTTCACGACAGTCGCGCTCTCTTTGTTCTGAAAGATAAACTCTGCAGTTCTGATCCCGTTCGTTATATGTATTTAGAATATTCAATGAACTTACTTTTAAGGGGACATTTATGTTGGCCAGATAAATTAGCTAAATATTGTGACTCGACTAGAAAACGTTTTAGTTTAGTATAACGTTGCAGATATTTTTGAAACAAATATTATGTTATGCGTTTCGTGCGATTTTGCCAATATGGCTTCCCGTTAAATGTGAAACAGGACAATCCAACCTGGTTTGCAGTGATTCAGGTTGAATAAAGAACGGATTGGATTTCAGAAAACAGGTAGAATATGCATGAATAGTATAGTTATATTATGACAGTATTGAATTGTTGCTGATTCAATCAAAGTGTTTTCATAATTCAAATATCAAACATAAACCACTCACACTTCCCGACTTGGCCAGTGTGAACTCTCGCATTATGATATTGGACGTTGCGCTGAGGCCGGTTTGCACGAGTTTAACTTTGAATGGACCGAACTGCTGCGTTGTTCCTTCCTTCGTCGGCCAGTAGGTGGAGCATTGCTATGAAAATGACACACAAACTTAGCATGCAATTTCACCTATACGTTTTTTGCCCTCAACGTATATCAATACTTAACGTATAACTTATAAGTTAAAATTATCTAAAAACTAGCCGCAATGCAGTTTATGCTAAAAGTTTGAATCAATGAACTTGCCCATTAACCGCTGGTGGAAGGCGGGCGTGGCAGGAAGTGGGAAGTAGGAGGTTGGTCCTCAGAATTGGTGGGAGGTGGGAAGTTAACCTCCAAAATGGGTGGGAGGTGGAATTGGTGGGAGGTGGATTCTCAAAATAGGCGGGAGGTTGGCCTCCCAAAAAACAAGTGGGCCTGAGGTTGAGACCCCTGCCACACACCCCGCTATTGTATTTCCTGGACTTCACCATGTCATGCATGAGTGATTTTCTACCAGCGGGGATGTCGACTCCTTCCTAAGCGCGTAGTCTACAGTTATTCTATTGGTGTTTTCCATGTCCAGTTAAATTATAACTGTTCTTAGATATCTAGATTACATCGGATATAAAACTTAAGCATGTCTTCTTTGAAATAGCGTATACAAATTGATAAGTAGCGTATTTCACAATGGAGGCCATTATGTCCGTGGTTACGTAACCGTATCTTATGTCCGTGGTTACGTAACCGTATTTTATGCGAAAGTTATGGAGAAGCATGTGAACGCCAAATGCTGCTGTCGTCAGCGCCTATAAGCTACGGAACTAACAATAAGTAGAATGAATAAAAATTGCATTTTAATAAAACGCCAATCTTACCAATATGGGCGTAATGGTAAAACGTTATTGTAAGGATTATCATGGTTTAATGCTTGATGTAAAGACATGAATACGATACTGCTTCTTTACTCAAATAAAACTGCTTACGTGCAGTGCCCTGAATATTACGTGAAACTGTTTCGCCGACACGCGGCGATATTAGAGGCTGTGTACGTACGTCATCAGTGACGTCACTGTCGTCGAGCATAACGACTGTGCGAGATTCGTGGTCAGCCAGTAACCTCCACATGTCAACAACTGTAGTCGTCATCGGTGACTGGGCGACGATGTAGGCGTTGCGCTCCTTGTAGCCCTGAGTGGTAAGTATGTCGTCATTATTATGTCGTCATTATTATGTTTCAGTTAACGTTAGATCCATACGAAAAACGGCTCCCTCATCAGCTTGACAACTCAGATTTGAAGATTCTTCCAGCCGAACGTTCTCCAGCCCACACTGAATGTACATTAACATGTTCAATCCCGTGGAGACAACATGTACGTGTATAGAAGACGGGTGTACAGATTCGTTGGTTTGACGGTGGACACGATGATTTACGAATATATTAATTTAGAACAATTAGGCTGTTGCGCCCAAGGAGTTACGGTTATTTTTCGCACGCATATTTAAACGAAATAATTAGGTTGTGGAGCTTGCTAGTTCCTTTCCGCCGATACTTACATGCACAAAGACAGCGTTGATATAGTTGGTGCTTCCTTTCCAAGGAGTTAGGAGGTAAGGTCGGAGTTGATCATCTAAACAGGAATAAAACATTTATAATAACCAGAGGCAAAGACAAGATAAAATCATGCATCGTTTGATTAGATGATCTCACTTTCACACGTTATGGTAACTACAATTATGACCATCGTAGCGCAGTTGGGATGAAAACATACTTTTTATTCATGTATGTGAAATCATTTGATTACGCATTATTGATTTAATTATCTAATGGCATGAATGAACTAACTTTTGTTGCAAGGAGTGTTTTTGTTGAAACAAATATTTGCTGTTATGGATATATGGGATGCCATATATTCTATATTAAAAAGTAAATTAAAAAGTGAAATGATCAGAAATAGAACACAGACGCCATCATAACTACAACTGACCGGGAATAATGTCAACGTTGCGATTTTTGGCGACGTTGTTGGGCTGAAGAGCAGCGTACGTGACCTTCTTAACCAGAGGCTTCAGTGCGCTCAGACGCTGCAGAGGAATAGTTATCAGTGCTAGATAGGTATAATAATAAATCTTCATTTATATTAATTACCATGTTGAAGATGCGGCATGTGTGTTATATTTATATTAATTTTAATAATGGATAAACGATATGTCTTTCAAAAAATATTGACAAACATAAGATAAATGAGATGTTTATCATTGTACTTTGCAAAATACATTAAGTTCGCGCAGGTCTTCTTCATTCAATAGCACATTGTGTGAACGTATTTAATATGTGGGACGACATGTACAGTTTCAGGGCAGTGTGGCATTGCAGCTTCAAATGGTAATCAAATATTTGGGTTGATTAGGAGAAACATAACTTACAAGTATAAAACGCTAATTATACCTCTGTATAAAACAATAGTTAGTGCTCATTTAGAATACTGTATACAAGCGTAGTGACCATATCGTAAGAAGGACATAGATACACTTGAACGCATACAGAGGAAAGCAATTAAAAAAATTCCAGAACTGAGAAACTTTAGTTATGAAGGATGCCTGAAAGAATGTGGTTTAGCAAATCTAGAGACAAGGAGGTTGAGAAGAGATCAGATTGAAGTTTTTATTAGATGGGTACAAAAATATTGATAGAAATGTGTTTTTCTCTCTCACGAAAGAGAACAGAACTAGAGAACATGAGGTAAAGTTAGGATAGAAGCAGTGTAGATTGGATATCAGGAAGTACTCATTCTCTCAGAGGACAGTAAATAAATGGAACAAATTGTCTACGGATTGTATAACCTTTAGCAGTGTGAATATGTTTAAAAACAAGATGGACACAAATCTCAGGAGGGCGGGTTACACGTAGATGAGCACTGATGGACTCTCGATCAGCTAATGGCTTCCTTGTCCACTTGCTATCTGGGCATTTGGCTTGGATAGCAATCTTGTTAAATCTTGTTAAATGACATTCAAATTAGACGTAATGTGGTTGTTGACGTACGTGTTGTTGGCTGAATACGGTGTAAGACATGAAAGTATCGTTCTATGAATGCAATACAATAACACCGTGGTCATCCTTACTTCGGCACAGTAAGATTTCATTGAGTTGCAATATTGGAAAGAGACAATGACATATTCCAGAAATAGATAAATTGAAAATGTACAGCATACCTCAAATTGTTCTACGATCTGTCGTTTTCGACATAGTTCGTCATAGGTCTGCCTGAGACGGGAACACGGCACGACAGTGGCTTGACTTGACTCTATCATGGCCTGATAGACGAACACGTACTGGTCCTGTCAAAAAGGGTTGCTGCTACAATAACGGAAGTGCCTACCAACACCAACTCGTATTATAAGACACATATGTTAAGACACGATAAGACATTGAACTGAATTCGGCTCAATTCCAGCTGACTTTTTTATTCAGCTCGTATGCAATTTTGCGTAACCACATCTTATAGTAGATTAGTTGGTCATTGCGAAATCTTTCCCTTTGCATCAAACCTCAGTAGTGCCATCATCTGACCATTCCACACACCGCTTCCTAAAAACCTTCCCAGTCACTATTACGTATTCCTTTATCCCGCCAGAATCTCCCGATCCTAGGTCCTAACCTCCACACCACAATCTACACGTGTAACTAACACTCCCCATTTCCTGCATCTCTTCCTATGTCCACCATAGTGTAATTTCTGCATCCTTTTATCAAATTCTCCATCAATACACATGTTTCCTTTTGCCTTACCCTGCCTCCCCATCTCCCTGTGTATTACTTCCCAGCACAATCAAAGTTATGTGATGGCGCTGTCCAAACGGCAGGTAAAGGCCACCAGGCATTTAGTATGCGGGAGTTATAGCAACTGGGTAAACGTCGTCAAGTCTGGATGTGAGAAGTCCTGGGCTGAGGTGCAGGCAGATAGTTTTAGTTTTGAGTGTAGGGGGATGTGCGTAGATGAAGGAACTAGAAGTGGAGATGGAACGGCTGAGGCTGCTCGTTGTGGCATTGGTGGAAAGGGAAGATATGAGTTGTGCCAATGGTTCCTGTGGGGGAACAGTGGGTGATAAAGTGGGGGAAGGCGATGAGGTAGGTGCCAGGGAAAGCTCACATCAGCCTGGGAGGAGGCTGAAAGGAGGTAAGGTGACAGGATGGAAGGAGACAGGACGGAATGAGAGAAGACGTAAGGAGACGGGGCGGAAGGAAACGGGAGGGAAGACGATGAGAATGAAGGACACGAGAGAGAAGGAGTCCGGAGCAGAGGTGCCGGGACCGAAGGAGACGGGGGAAGGAGACGGGAGCGAAAGAGATGGGAGGGACGGAGACGGGAGTGAGGGAGACGGGGGGAGGCTACGGAAGCGAAGGCACCAGGAGCGAAGACACCAGGAGCGCAATATAGCCAGGAGACGGGAGGGAAAGATGACATGTTGATGTGTGAGAGGGAGATAGACAACATGCTGCCAGGTGACACGACTGTGGGACAGAATGTGACGGAAGGGATCCGACACAAGTGCTACTCTGAGGTAGTGACAGAGGGGGTGAGGAGGAGAGCGAGGGTGTTTGTGGTGGAATCGATAGTCAGGAAGACTGATAGAGCGCTAAGCAAAGTGGACGACGACTAGAGGCTATCACAGAGAGGGTACACAAAAATCGTGGGTCCGGGCAAGGGAGGTTCTATTTTAGTACACGAAGGAACTAACAACACAGAGAAGGAAGCCTGCCATGGTTAGGAGATACAGCCATTTAGTTAGAACAGCTCAGCAGACAAGGGTTGAGCAGGTAATTCTGTCAGGGATTCTACCGGTAATGGGAAGCAGGGGTCAGGGATATCAAAATTGCCGGAGGATGGCAATTAACAAGTTAGTTCAGCAGCTATGTACGGAAGAGGAAGTTGGATTTGTGGATTTGTCGTAATGTTTTATTGGGAGGGCTGATATGTACTAGAGGGGTGGTCTTCGTCTTAGTGGAAAGGGTGCAGCAGTGTTTGCTAATGAACTATCAGCAGCAGTTGACGGTGGCATAGGAAGCATAGAAAGTATTTTTCGTAGCAAACATTGTTTAAACTAGAGGGATTACTTAGAGGTGCCTCAGACAGCACAAGAAGCCATCAGTACACACTAACCAGTAACAAAATGTCCGGAAAACATTTATGAAGCTGGTTATGAATGCGTGTGTTTAAATGCAAGGAGCACAATAAATAAGAAAGACGAACTAAACATTACGGTAGAACATATTAACCCTCACATAATTGGTATAACCGAATCATGGGCCAACAAATATATATCAGATGTTGAATTAGGACTGACAGGATACGTAATGTTTAGGTGAGATCGAATATGAAGAAGGGGAGGGGGAGTCATTGTAAATATTAAATAATCTATTCAGGTTTACGAAATAAAATTAGAAAGGGAAGCAAATTGCGATGAAGCTGTTTGGTGCAATATAGTTACAGGAAATTCAACATTAACTATTGGATTAGTTTATCGAAGTCCAACCATTAACGAAGAGGATAACATAAAAATACAAAATTATATAAAGGAAGTGAGTAAAGGGCAATGTATCATAATGGGAGATTTTAACCATGGACACATACAATGGAAATCTCTAGAAAGTACAGGGAGTGAGGACCAACAGTTTCTACTTTTAATTCAGGATAGCTTCCTTACTCAACACGTCCTAGAACCATCCATGGAAGAAATCAGGAGTAAACAACATGTACGAGTCAAGGTTGGATCACTAGAAGACAGTGCTGGAAATATAATATCATAAGGATTTTTAATGGCGGAAGTCCTAAAATGGATACCTCGGTTCAGTATTTACCAGAGATGATATTAGTTCATTACCAGTTCCATATGCTAACTTTCAGGAGGCTAAATCGGACTATTTATGGTAGTTAATTGTAATTCCAGAACTGGTAATTAAGGCAATACAGGCAATAAAGGACAATAAATCACCTGGAGTGGATGTAATTCCTCTAAAGTTTCAAAATGGAAATCAGTTTTGAGTGGGGTACCACAAGGATCATTATTAGGGCCTTTATTATTCTTAATATATACTGAAATTTGCGTATAACACAAAATTGTTTAGAAGGGTTAACAATTATGGTGATAAACAAGAGGAGAAGAGGTTAAGAGGAGATCAAATTGAAGTTGTTATGATATTGAATGGGTATGAAAATATTTATAGAAATATGTTTTTCTCACTTAAGAAAGATAACAAAACTAGAGGACATGATAATATTAGTAAAATATCACTGTAGAGTGGAAATCAGGAAGTACTCTTTCTGACAGAGGAAAATCAATGAAAGCAACAAATTATCTACAGATTGTGTAACTGCTAGCAGCGTGAATATGTTTAAAAACAAGGACTCTCGATAAGCCAATGGCTTCCTTATCCACTTGCCATCTGGAACTATGCCTTGGATGGCAATCTTGTTACATCGTGTTATTTTTTTTCATCAAGTAGAAAGAGCGATTATACCAACAATACTACACAGGTGAACTAAGAGACGAATTACGGTGTCTCACCAACGTCTGGACCATGTTCATCCTCTGAGTCCTGAGCATATTGACGCACTGGAAGACGTCAACCTTGCCCTCGGCCGCTGCTTGTTGGATGAGGATGTCGATGGCTATGAACGTCCCCGTCCGTCCAACACCAGCACTACAACGACACACAAACAGTTTGTTGGATGAGGATGTCGATGGCTATGAACGTCCCCGTCCGTCCAACACCAGCACTACAACGACACACAAACAGTTTGTTGGATGAGGATGTCGATGGCTATGAACGTCCCCGTCCGTCCAACACCAGCACTACAACGACACACAAACAGTTTGTTGGATGAGGATGTCGATGGCTATGAACGTCCCCGTCCGTCCAACACCAGCACTACAACGACACACAAACAGTTTGTTGGATGAGGATATCGATGGCTATGAACGTCCCCGTCCGTCCAACACCAGCACTACAACGACACACAAACAGTTTGTTGGATGAGGATCTCGATGGCTATGAACGTCCCCGTCCGTCCAACACCAGCACTACAACGACACACAAACAGTTTGTTGGATGAGGATGTCGATGGCTATGAACGTCCCCGTCCGTCCAACACCAGCACTACAACGACACACAAACAGTTTGTTGGATGAGGATGTCGATGGCTATGAACGTCCCCGTCCGTCCAACACCAGCACTACAACGACACACAAACAGTTTGTTGGATGAGGATGTCGATGGCTATGAACGTCCCCGTCCGTCCAACACCAGCACTACAACGACACACAAACAGTTTGTTGGATGAGGATATCGATGGCTATGAACGTCCCCGTCCGTCCAACACCAGCACTACAACGACACACAAACAGTTTGTTGGATGAGGATCTCGATGGCTATGAACGTCCCCGTCCGTCCAACACCAGCACTACAACGACACACAAACAGTTTGTTGGATGAGGATGTCGATGGCTATGAACGTCCCCGTCCGTCCAACACCAGCACTACAACGACACACAAACAGTTTGTTGGATGAGGATGTCGATGGCTATGAACGTCCCCGTCCGTCCAACACCAGCACTACAACGACACACAAACAGTTTGTTGGATGAGGATGTCGATGGCTATGAACGTCCCCGTCCGTCCAACACCAGCACTGCGCAAAAACAAACCACAGTATTAAATCAACTTCACATTCTTTTTATGGAATGTCTTCTGCTGACGATGGTTATTTTCTTATTATCACTTGATACCGAATCACACAATGTCTAACTCAAATAACTTAGAGTAATTAAATAGTTAAGAATATACATTTCCAGAGAGATTACATTAATATATCTCTGAGTTTTTGTTGGAAGCCATGTTTTATATTTATATGTAAAGCATGCTAGATAAAATTGGAGGGCATCGTATAAACACTAACCAATGCGACTTTAATATTTATTTTCAATAGTAGCTAGCTGAAGCCCTCAACCATCCAAATGGAATATTCTTGTTGCAATTTTATTAAGAAAACATCCATTGAAGATTACATATTGACATCGTCGAAATATGCACTCGGTAAAACCCATGGGCATTGTTTTTATTCTACTACTCCCCGAGGGCCTGTTCCCACGCAACGCATAAGTTGAGTCTCTATATTTACCTGCAGTGAACGACAAATGGACCTCGTATCGCTGTGTTGAAGCTGTGCACCTTACGGCGGAAAGCCAGGAGAGGGTACGCGTACTGAGGCGTGCCTCTGTCCGGCCAACCCGTGAAGTGCAACTGACGAATACGTCTCACCTCTTTCGTCTCCTGTAAGACAGAGAAACACTCACATTCCACGTAGCACAGGCAGGATCAACGAATATAGTTACTTCTCTCTGGATAATTTGTATATTCTGTATGAGTGCCCATATTTAACAAGATTTAACAAGATTTGCCATCCAAGCCAAAGGCCTAGATGGCAAGTGGACAAAGAAGCCATTGGCTTATCGAGAGTTCAACAATGTTCATCTACTTATAACCCGCCCTCCTGAGTTATGTGTCAACCTTGTTTTTAAACATATTCACGCTGCTAGCAGTTACACAATCTGTAGACAATTTGTTCCATTCATTTATTGTCCTCTGTGAGAATGAGTGCTTCCTGATGTCCAATCTACAATGATCCTTTACTAATTTTACCTCATGTCCCCTAGTTCTGCTATCCTTCTTGAGTGAGAAAAACATATTTCTATCAATATTTTCATACCCATTCAATATCTTAAAAACTTCAATCTGATCTCCTCTTAAACTCCTTGTCTCTAGAGTTGTTAAACCATATTCTTTCAGGCGTTCTTCATAACTAAGGTCTCTCAGTTCTGGAATCATTTTAGTTGCTCTCCTTTGTATGCGTTCAAGCGTATCTATATCCTTCTTACGCTATGGTATCCATGCTTGTATACAGTATTCTAAATGAGGTCTAACTATTGCTTTATAAAGAGGTATAATTAACTTTTTTCCCTTGTATGTTATGTTTCTTCTAATCAAGAATTTGATTACCATTTGAAGCTGCAATACCACACTGCTCTGAAACTTTCATATCAGCGCTTATTGTAACTCCTAAGTCCTTTTCTTTTACAGTAGTACCCAGAACAGTATCTCCCATTTTATAATTTATATTCAAGTTCCCATGTCCTGTATGTAGGCATTTACATTTCCCAAAATTGAACAACATCTGCCATTTCTCAGACCATTTCACTAATCTGTCTAGATCGTTTTGTAAATGTTGTTTATCAACATCAGTATTAACCTTTCTAAACAGTTTTGTGTCGTCCGCAAATTTCAGTACGTTACTTGTTATACTGTCGTCCAAGTCATTGATATAAATTAAGAATAATATAGGTCCTAATACTGATCCTTGAGGTACCCCACTCAAAACCGATTTCCAATTTGAAACTTGTCTACTACAACTCGTTGTCTTCTGTAAGTCAGCCATTGCTCTATCCAATCAGTTATGCTATCCCCGATACCATGGGCTTTTAATTTAAGTAGTAATCTTTGATGTGGCACTTTGTCAGAAGCTTTCTGAAAAGCTAAGTAGATAATATCTACTGGCGATCCCACGTCTATCCACTTAGTGATTTCTTCCAAAAACATAACATATTTGTTAAGCATGACCTCGCTTTAAGGAATCCATGTTGAGATGAATTTAATAATTTATGCTTAAAGAGGAAGTCCACCATATGGTCTTTAATTAACCTTTCTAATAATTTACAAATCACTGACGTTAAACTCACTGGTCTGTAATTCTCGAACCCTTTTTAAATAATGGTATGATGTTTGTTTCTTTCCATTCAAACGGAACAACTCCCTCTTTTAATGACAAGTTGAATACTCTTGCAAGTGGTATACTGATTTGTTCTACTGTTATATATTAGGAAAGGCATTGTTTGTCTTAGGCGGGGCTACGTTTCCGTCTGTCTGTATTATTCAATTTTATGCATATACGTCGTGAAAACGTGATTCTTTTGTTTCATCCTAGCCCTGTATGTTGGTATTGTCGTCTAGAAATGTCATATACACCATGTATGTTTATAAGTAAACATTTACTTACCGAATAGTGTTATTATTAACTGGTGTGTTTATTCAGATTATTAGGAACCTGACATATTTACCTCATCTATTTATGCATGTAATTAACTGTTTACCTACCCGTGGACACCACCAGCTCACGAACTGATCTATGCACAACCCATCCATACGTTGTCTTATGCATTTAATAATGATTTTAATAATAAATAACTTACCTGATTCCTCAGTGAAAATTGCCTAACCACGTAATCGGCGATTTTTTCTTCGCTGACACTCTCCGTGGTGAATTGTCCCCAAGTCCGCCGACTGTTCTTCTCCGGCCAATACTGGCTGCATTTTTCCTGACAAAAATAACCCGAAACGTAGCTTCAAATAGCAAAGCCAGAAAGGAATAGCATACTCATAATACAGCATGGACATGACCTCAATACAACAATTATACAGAGTTGATTACCAGGATTGGACCAATGGATAGTTTTAGGTAAAAATATGATAGCTAGCCACATGGTGGAAAAAGAGAGGAGATACCCATGACGGTGCAAGTAAGAGCTGCGACGTGGAAGAATATGGGAGGAATCGAATGTGACAGACATATAATGAAACTTCTCAAGACAAAGGTAAAAGGCTACCAGTTTGTTCATATGAATTGCGATGGGTAGAAACCAAACGGAAGAAACAAGAAAATATGGCATTTAACAGCCGGCCGCCATACACGTGCGACATACAGAACAACGAAGGAGAGAGGTCGGCCATACGATCTTGTAAGTTTGAGAGGAAGGCAACAAATAAGGTGGAGATAAACAATGAAGGCATATATGTAAAATGCAGGTGTGGCAAACATAAGTTGACAGAAATGGCTGAGGAGACAAATGTGTTGACAAAGTAGTCGAGGTGACAGATGCAGATGACAAGAAATCCGTGATTTGCTCCAATCCTGTCAGGAAGAAGGAGACGATCTACTTTCAAGACAACCTATTTATTATAAAATGTACTTGTCACCTTGTCTATCCGACTAGTCTTCAGTGTCCCATTTATAATATAGAAAATATGAAAACATGTTTTTCTGCGATAGCAGGGTCGGAGGATCTCTATCTGCAGTTGGCATAACAAGGGAGTTTATTCATTCAACATTAGTTTTCTGTCGTATTATCAAATGCAATACCATAAACGGATAACTAAATTGTCGTTACATATGGATGTAGTAAAACATACGTTTTGAGCTGATATGGTTGTAAAAGTCTACTAATAAACGCATACTTTGCCATTTTCTACGAGGTTCGCCAGCATCACAATCGTGTTTGACTTCACCTGCCAAACCATCCTCCACATGTCTTCTATGGTTGTATCGCGTGGGCCTTCAAATTGAACGAGGTGTGAACATCAGTTAAAAAAATTAAAAAAGTAAGCTTAAAATAAAAGATGTGCAAAAGTAGATATACTCAGTAGAACGATGCTGTGGATTAGGTATATTCGTAAAACGGTCACACATTCTGGAATAAATGTTTATGAAATGTTAAGGCTTTCTTGAAAGAGCTTGTTGTAAAATTCTATGCGGCCATCACAACAGTACGTGCGTAATTTCGGAAAACTGTTTAAATGCACGTTATGCTTATAATTACATAAGTTAACTATGACATACCGGCGCAGATTAAATAGTACGACGCACTGCATCTCAAATTATTAACTGTCGTGCTTATGTGCCCATTAATTTAAGACCTAACCGGTTTGTATATTCAAACGTAATCCAGCAAAATAAGTATACACACTTACGGTTTGCAGCTTCATGTTCCCATCTGCCAAGAATATCCCATGTTCTCCATCACATTAACACAATCCACACCCTTGATTTGTAAATTCCATTTAGGGATAGAAAATAAAATTACACCGAAAAGCAATATAATTTCTTTATTATTGGTGTAACATAACAATGTTTTGTTTATGTAAACTCTTGTGCACCCTACATTATACACAGCGAAGCATTATTTACCTTGACAAGCGATGTAGGCATGTTTTTTGTCGTTGTAGCCCTGAAAAAAAAGCGACTTTACATAAAGATGTTAACTGTATTATGTACATCTGACTTATTAATATTCAGTCCAAAATTAACTTAATTTAACATTCATATGTTAATGTTTCATGAATTATCAGCTATCCTCAATCTCAAGTCATTCTTTGTCCAACATTATGGTTTCTAAGTAGTTTTGGTGGAATAATATAATAATAAGTTTATAAGGCGATGGGTACATTTTGCAAAAACAACTTTCCATTTCGTATTTAAAAAAAGGTTTTGTTGATTCAGTTAAACCAACTAAACAGTTACTTGTTTTGTTTTGAATCTCAGTTCTTCATTTAATTTTTGAGAACAAAACAATACATATTGTGAGGACAAATACTGACCACGATGTAGTTTGCATTGATGTAATCCCCCCGCTCCTTGTGTGCCGAAAGGACGACACGCGTGCCATCATCTGCGAAGACACGAGTGTTTTATAACTCGACATTTCCGTTCCATATCAACAACACCTTCCGTGAACGTTGCAAAGTTTTACTCATCGAGCAATCACAACATCATCACCACAAGCTAACATATTAATAATCAACATGAATAAATTTAACTGAATTTGAGAATAAGTTGTCATAAAACAACGATACCATTCGCAATCCAGCATCTATATTATACATAGAAGTTCCCGATTTAGTAATACAATGTAGAACAATCAAACTATTACGGTAATGTATATTAACAGCAAATACAATACAAATGCTTTGGCTCTGCAGTTAAAATATTATTATTTGACAGTTCCATTGACAACTAATATATCATTACGATAAAGCATATCAAAATTACAGGTAAGCAGTGTCGTCGTTTCACTTACACGCTATGATATCTTTGAATCGGTTTTTGCCTTTATTCTGTGGTTTCTTTGCCGCGGTACAGTTTGCACGAATGCCATACGGCAGTTCCTGCAAAACATTGTACATTTTGACAAATAGTGTTTGTATTTTGATCAGCTGTGAATAACATGTTTAACATTAACCTGCAAATATCATATATATTGAGATTAATGTATCACGATTGAATAATACACGATCCAAGAGGTTTGTCTTGATAATGAGATCGCAGTAACACGAAGTACTTCTCGCATAATCTCACCTGGAACTCGCCCGTGAAACCGTCATGACGTCTCTTGTCTTCGACGTAAGCGGCGATGTCACCGACGGCGACGCAACGTCTCACCGACTGCGTGTTGACGTACTCGGCAGCGGTGACTTTCTCCTGCTCCTCGACCTTGTGACTTTCCCAGTCTCCTGCTGCCGGTTGTGTTTCGAACCCAGCGTTCTCTTCCCCATCATCTACACACATGATCGAGGAACAAGCCAGAAAATTACAGAACAGTGAGTTTAACATAAGTTATATGTAAATTACTCGAAACATTAATTAGAGACCACATGGTGGAATTCCTTGTAAAACATAATTTAATAAATACATATCAACGTGGGTTCCTAAAAGCAAGGTCATGTCTAACCAATCTCTTGTGTTTTTTTTAAGAAATTATAAAGTGGGTAGATGACGGGTCACCAGTGGATGTTGTCTACTTAGATTTTCAGAAAGCTTTCGATAAAGTGCCACAGCAAAGATTGATACTTAAACTAAAAGCCCATTGTATAGGTAATGATGTAATCAACTGGATAGAAAAGTGGCTTACACACAGAAGACAGAGAGTAACAGTAGTCGGTGAGATTTCATGTTGGAAATCAGTTTTGAGTGGGTTACCACAGGGATCAGTGTTAGGCCCTATACTGTTTTTAATATATATAAATGATCTAGAAGATGACTTATCTAGCAAAGTACTCAAATTTGCAGATGACACAAAAGTATTCAGAAAGGTTACAAATGATACAGATAAACAAAGTTTACATGATGATCTAGATAAATTAGTTAAATGGTCAGAAAAATGGCAAATGTTATTCAATTTTGGGAAGTGCAAATGTATACACATAGGGCATGGAAACATGGACGAAGGATATAAAATGGGGGATGCTGTACTAGGTAGAACCACACAAGAAAGGACTTAGGAGTAACATTTAGTGCTGACATGAAAGTTTCAGAGCAATGTGGGATTGCTGCTTCAAAAAGAAATAAAATGCTAGGGCTAATTAGGAGAACTATCATGTATAAGGAGAAACAGCTAATCGTACCCCCGTACAAAGCAATAGTTAGACCACATTTGGAATATTGTATACAAGCATGGAGGCCGTATCGTAAAAAGGACATAGACAAGCTAGAAAGAATACAACGAAAAGCAACCAAAATGATTCCAGAATTGAGAGACCTTAGTTATGAAAGTCGCTTATTACAATGTGGTTTGACAACACTAGAGACCAGGAGACTAAGAGGAGACCAAATAGAAGTATTTAAAATAGTGAACGCTTATGAGGATGTTGATAGGAATATGTTCTTCAAACTTAAAGAAGGCAGTAGAACCAGAGGACACAAAGCAGCATTAGTTAAGGAGCAGTGTAGATTGGACATGAGAAAGTAATCTTTCTCACAGAGGGTGATAAATGAATGGAACAAACTGCCAAATGATTGTGTTAATGCTAGTAGTGTGAATATGTTTAAAAATAGAATTGACAGATATTTGTTAAGGGTGGGCTACAAATAGATGAGAAAATTGTTGGACTCTCGATAAGCCAATGGCTTCCTTGTCCACTTTGCCATCTGGAACTTGTTGTTTGGGATGGCAATCTTGTTAAATCTTGTTAAATCACAGTGCAGTGTACTATTGCTGATGAGACTGGCTGTTTCCATTGCAGTAATATGTAGTGGTCATATTTTAGAATTACATGGGAGAATAATTGCTTACCCATACCTTGTTGTGTTCCTGTAGAGAAGCTCACCATGGTGTTGGACGTTTCATTTTTGTTCTGTGCGTCACGCCTACGCCTGAGTGTACGACACGTTCATATATTTACAATCACACGTACCTCAAGAACCAAATTAAAGGCAAGTTAGACATGAATGGCGACAAGCAGCTGTGCAACATACGTATCTTCCTCTACGGTCACTTCCATTACTGTGTATGTATTCAGTTACGTTGTATATACAAACCCAGTGCAACAACACCTACGTATCTTCCTCTACGACCACTTCTATTGCTATGTGTATATTCAGTTATGGTGTATAGATACAGACCATGTGTAACGTGAAAGTCAATTGTGCCAGATAAACAACATTAGTAATACCCAATTAGTAAGATCCGAATCTTGACATAGGAAGCAGCAATAATTGTCCAAACATATTTCAATAACAGGTACTAGTGTACGTATGCGAACCACAAAATCTGTACGCACAATGATTACATTTACCAATTACCTGAATAACATATAGTTTTACTTTAAATATTAACAGTTACATGAACTACCTGAGAACGATGAAGACGACGACACAGACGACAGCAATGATGACAATGACGCTGACAGACACTCCAGCAGCGACAGCTGCCCCATTTCTACCTGACGTCATCATGCTGGGATCTGTAGGGCCTATAAATGGGTGATGATGCACTGTGACGAAACCATTGTTTCCTTGTTCAGCACTACACTAATTACAGATGTGGTGTTCACCCAGAGTTACCGTATATATATATATATATATATATATATATATATATATATATATATATATATATATATATATATATATATATATATATATATATATATATATATATATATATATATATATATATATGAAATTAAGCTCAAAATGTGTTGTACATCCGACAATGTGAACACAATTGTTTATTAAATAATTTTAACATGATACATAGTCAATGCAAAACCTGTGTTATTATTCAGCAATTCCATGATGCTAAATTATCATTGCTGTTACCTGGGTTTATTCGACCTATGTAAAGTGTAAACGTTAACACTTTTACAATTGATTTATTATATGCATACAGTAATAGCACTTTTATAATTTATTTACTATATTAGCTAAAACAAATCATACAAATGAACATTTTATTTTTACCGTTACTCCAAATATTTTTCGTGAGGATGGTCCGTATGTATTTACTAATATTCGAACTTTAGGAAAGCGGTTGTATTTGTATTTTCTGTTGGAGTTATATTATTTCATAGGTGCCCAACGATGTGTGTTGAATCTAATCGGTAGCATTATGGTATAATTTATTATCTATAACAGTATTCACAACGCACCCGTAACGAGGTCTGCTTTGACGCTTTCGCTAGTAGAATTGATGTCCTCGTTGTTAGTAACCTTGACCTTTACACTGTAGACTTCAGAAGCAAGGTTATTTATTGCCATTCGTTTACTGTTTGCTCGTTCTGCCTTCTTGTATGACCACTGGTCATTCGTTGATGTCTGACGCTTGTACAACACACCGACGGCTACTAGTTCATCACACCCGCTCTTCTTCAGCATCTGTAAAAAAATTATGTAAGTCGTATATATGCGGAGTATTGACACCGCCGCCGCCGCCGCCGCCGCCGCCGCCGCCGCCGCCGCCGCCGCCGCCGCCGCCGCCGCCGCAGCCGCAGCCACCGCCACCGCCACAGCCACCGCCACCGCCACCGCCGCCGCGACCGCCACAGCCACCGCCACCGCCACAGCCGCCGCCACCGCCACCGCCGCCACAGCCACCGCCACAGCCACCGCCACAGCCACAGCCACCGTCACCGCCACCGCCACAGCCACCGCCACCGCCACCGCCACAGCCACCGCCATAGCCACCGCCACAGCCACCGCCACCGCCACAGCCACCGCCACAGCCACCGCCACCGCCACCGCCACCGCCACCGCCACAGCCACAGCCACAGCCACCGCCACCGCCACCGCCACAGCCACCGCCGCCGTCACCGCCACCGCCACCGCCATCGCCACCGCCACCGCCACCGCCACCGCCACAGCCGCCGCCACCGCCACCGCCACAGCCACCGCCACCGCCACCACCACAGCCACCGCCACCGCCACCGCCACAGTCGCCGCCACCGCCACCGCCCCGCCACCGCCACCGCCACCGCCACAGCCGCCGCCACCGCCACAGCCACCGCCACCGCCACAGCCGCCGCCACCGCCACCGCCACAGCCACAGCCACAGCCACCGCCACCGCCACAGCCACCGCCACAGCCACAGCCACAGCCACCGCCACAGCCACAGCCACCGCCACCGCCACAGCCACCGCCACCGCCACAGCCACAGCCACAGCCACAGTCACAGCCACCACCACAGCCACAGCCACCGCCACCGCCACCGCCACAGCCACCGCCACAGCCACCGCCACCGCCACAGCCACCGCCACCGCCACCGCCACCGCCACCGCCACCGCCACAGCCACAGCCACAGCCACCGCCACAGCCACAGCCACCGCCACCGCCACAGCCACAGCAGCCGCCGCCGCCGCCGCCGCCGCCGCCACAGCCACCGCCACAGCCACCGCCACCGCCACCGCCACAGCCACAGCCGCCGCCGCCGCCGCCGCCGCCGCCGCCGCCGCCACCGCCACCGCCACAGCCAATGCCACCGCCACAGCCGCCTCCACCGCCACCGCCACCGCCACAGCCACCGCCACCGCCACCGCCACAGCCACCGCCACCGCCACAGCCGCCGCCACCGCCACCGCCACCGCCACCGCCACCGCCACAGCCACCGCCACCGCCACAGCCGCCGCCGCCGCCGCCGCCGCCACAGCCACCGCAACAGCCACCGCCACAGCCACAGCCACAGCCACCGCCACAGCCGCCGCCACCGCAACAGCCACCGCCACAGCCACAGCCACCGCCACAGCCGCCGCCACCGCCACCGCCACCGCCACAGCCACCGCCACCGCCACCGCCACAGCCACAGCCACCGCCACCGCCACAGCCACCGCCACAGCCATAGCCACCGCCAATGCCACCGCCGCCGCCGCCGCCGCCGCCGCCGCCGCCGCCGCCGCCGCCGCCGCCGCCACAGCCACCGCAACAGCCACCGCCACAGCCACAGCCACAGCCACCGCCACAGCCGCCGCTACCGCAACAGCCACCGCCACAGCCACAGCCACCGCCACAGCCGCCGCCACCGCCACCGCCACAGCCACCGCCACCGCCACCGCCACAGCCACAGCCACCGCCACCGCCACAGCCACCGCCACAGCCACCGCCACAGCCATAGCCACCGCCGCCGCCGCCGCCGCCGCCGCCGCCGCCGCCGCCGCCGCCGCCGCCGCCGCCGCCGCCGCCGCCGCCGCCGCCGCCGCCGCCGCCGCCGCCGCCGCCGCCGCCGCCGCCGCCATCTTTGTTCTATTTTACGTTTCACGGTAGATAGAACAAGGGGGTTTTCGGTATACATGAAGGTAGGCGTATGGCTTATGTCCTAGGCACTCATTACCAACCTTCCAAGTCACAACGAAGCTGGCACCATCAGATCTGTTCTTGGTGGACGTTGTCAAATTCTCTATGACGGGGGAATCAGGTGCTGAATGAAAATAATGTTTATAATACGTTATGTAAATTAAATATGTGTTTATTATTAAAACATAGTTAGAAGTGAATTTCACGTCGACACATGCGCCCCCAGTTTATTCATCATATAACTTATTTTGGGAGAATTATTATTCATACTCATCAATGTGTAAACAGCCCTAACGGAATATTTGTTAAAAAAATGTAAACGTAGGCACACTGCTAACATTTATACAATCAGCAAATAATTTATTCCATTAGTTTAACGTCCTTTGCGAGAATGTTCTTTTATTCAATATACACTCTTCCTTTACTAGGTCGTATCCTTTAATTCGTCTACCTGAGTGAATACATTAATACTTATATCAATATTGTCATATTCATTGAACATCTTGACACGTTCTGTTTGATCTCTTCTTAATCTCGTCGTCTCTCCTGATGCTTACCTATATTCTGTATGTAGGCGGTTAAGCTATATAAATTTTAGAATTAGCTTAGTTACTCCCTTTTGTACTGCTTCTAAATTGTCTATGTCCTTCTTACAACATGACCTCCAAACCTGTAAGCATGATATTAAATTAAACAAGCCCTAACTACTGCTTTGTTGCACATACGCACAAATAGCTATGTTTCTTTTATTGAAGGGTTCTCCTAATCAATCCTAGAATGTGATTACCATGTGACGCCGCTATACCAAACTACTATGACATTTTCATGCTAGCACTAAGTGTTACTCTTAAGTAATGTTCTCTTATTGTCGTATTTAGAATAATATTGCCCATTCAATTTTTTCCGTCCATGTTAACATGTCCTCTATGAATTTGCATTTTCTAAAGCTGAATCTGCCATTTGACAAGACAATTTAACTAATATGTCTAGATAATCTCGTTAACAATCGAGAGTAAGCGGGTTCTAGTCCTCCTGCTGCTGTTTTGAAGCTTGAACAATTTCATTCACTCCACATTGCCTCAGTTCACTCAGCTGTATAAGCGAACACCTGGCTATAGACAACATTTGATATATGTGAACGAATCGTATTCGCGCAGTGACTGCATGGTGGCTGAATGCAGAATTTAGCTCAATCAACCGGCTAGGGTTTGGGTTAGATATAGGATTTGCGTTAGGGTTAGCGAATCATAACCGGTGATTCACCAAACGTTTTGAGTGAATAAACCGTACCTGAGAAATAGGTCCCAGTGAACTTGTTATAAAAATCAGAACAGTAGTTTTCGAAATATTGCATCATATATAGAACTTGAGATGCATATGTACAATGGTACATCACCAGACAATTAACAATTAACAATTAGCAAGTAAAAATTAAAATTAACCCATGCCATCCCTCCAAACAATGTTGATTCTACAGAACGACTGATTCTGTGATTCATGATTGCGTTTAATCGATTGTACATATCACACACATATATATATATATATATATATATATATATATATATATATATATATATATATATATATATATATATATATATATATATATATATATATATATATATATATATATATATATATATATATATATATATATATATATATATATATATATGTATGTATGTATGTATGTATGTATTTATGTATGTATGTATGTATGCATATATATATATATATATATATATATATATTATTTTAAATAAACATCAATTTACATACCTATGCATCTAGTTTTAAACCTGGTGGCTATTGTAGTCGTTCCATTCTGGCGTCTCTCGTTTTGTTGTCGATAAGGTTCAAGTTTGACGGAATAGTTCGTGTTGAACATAAGTCCAGTAATTCGTGATTGTAGCCGATCCAGATCAGCTGGTTGCGGTAATCGTGAGACGTTAATAAATGTCCCTCCGCCGATTTGGAGCCACACGGTGTAGTAATAGTGAATTTCCAATCCAGTGGGAATGTTCTTTGCCTTTGGCCAACTCACGATCACAGACGAGCTAGTGACGTCCTCAACTGTCGGCTTGTCGGATGTTTCAAAGTATGGACTGCCTGTTAGAACCAAAACTAAATGTATTACTTAATGTTTTATGTAATAGACAGGTGTATTTTATATGAAATCACATGCCGATACCACATACTGCTTTACGTCACTACAGACAATTATACTGATGATGTGGTATAAACAGTGATTGTAATCAGTACAATTTTGATTACATCCGTTTACCCGTCTCATGTAGCGCAAAGTATAATTAATAACGGTAATATTTAAATCAGTATTAACCAAATATCATATTTAAGCATATTGACTAGTTAGTCTTACGTTTCATAACTATAATATTACATTTGACAATACAGCGAAGGTAAGTTTCTATAATCGACCGTGAGCATGGATGTTTGTATATGTGTATGTATATTACGCTCTACATACCTAGACGCTTTGCATCTCTGGGGCCAAACTTCCAAAGTTCAACGACATCCCGATCGGGTTGTTATTTTTTTTCGAAATTCACCCTGCTATTACACTTTCAATGAACAATCGAAGTACCATATGTAGTTATTACGTACAATTGCACGTACTAACTATTCCAACAATTACGTACAATCGTTCGCAATGTTATGAGTTTTTTCTACGATGGTCCCAAGTTACGTAATACAAAGGCAAGGCGTCGCTAGACTTTACTATAACTGTCAGTGTTACGTCGCAACTTCGAGAGTTACATTCCAAGAAGCCATCAAGATATTGACTGGCAGCACAAAATACCAAGGCATAGGTGGGTATTTCTGTGATAATGTTGTGTATACTGACATTTCGTAATCACTTATGAAACTGCATCACCACGGTACACATTACGTACGTATG
>BSQZ01000018.1:7680535-7723035 GCA_033239005.1 Lamellibrachia satsuma
TGAAAGCGAATTGTCACGACTATATGTGAAACACTGGCCTGTGTGACCACACTCGGCGGGTGTACGTTACGTATGTGACTGACAACATCGCTGATTAAAAGAACGGTCTCATCTGATAATGCTTAGCAAAATGACAGCGGTAAACAAACCACCCAGAATGAATTTTAAAACCGCTATTCCAATGACAGGACCTGTGCCCAAACCAACACACACTGGAACGGTGTTCTCTGTTTTGAACATCTCTCGTTTTGTTGTCGATAAGGTTCAAGTTTGACGGAATAGTTCGTGTTGAACGTGAGTCCAGTAATTCGTGATTGTAGCCGATCCAGACCAGTTATTTGTGGTACTAGCGAGACATTAATAACTGTTCCTCCGCCTGTTTGAAGCCACACGATGTAGTAATAGTGAATCTCCAGTCCAGTCGGGATGTTCTTCGTCCTTGGCCAACTCACGACTACAGACGAGCTAGTGACGTCATCAACTGTCGGCTTGTCGGGTGTTTCGAAATAAGGATTGGCTGGTGAAGCAACACCAATATTTGACATAACAATTTCGATCAGATAAAATAATTATGTAATTGTTTGAATTACAACATTTTATGTGGATATACTAAATAAAAGTATATTATGAGCATTATGAGCCAATTATGAGCATAACCAACAACAATAAACAGTAATTGTAGAAATAAAATATTAATTATTAAACAGCTTTAGTATTATTTAAACTGCAAATTTCACAATTAATGTTCTTCATCAAGTGAATTGGTTTAATTATGTTTAACACTTGTTGCTACCACACACATCTGTCGGCGACCGTAAAAGAACAAACCAGGAGCACTACATAATATCATCACAACAATTGTTAATGTTACTTACGTATGCTTTGAGAGCATCAGACGTGTACCACGTATCACAACCAGTTGTACCGTGATCGTTCGTCACGTCGCGTTGTTGGTTGTCTTTGCAATGTCCGCAATCTTCTTCACAGTTTGTCCCATAAGTTCCGCGTTCACACGCTGGAGGATAATACAATTAACAATATACGTAGGCACAGAGCACGACATAGACAGAACAACAACATTCACACGACAACAATTGAACAAACATATCGTTATGTTGGTTAATTTAATTTCATTTTAATAGCATTACGCACAACGGTTCATTTTCTATGGTAACTGTACCATATGCTTTGTTTTTTGGGGGGGGAAGTAAAACAATATTGGCTTTGGTATTCCACGAATGCCACATTTACTTTACCTTCGCTGAAAAATAAGATTATAATATGCCATATTAAATATAAAATGTAGATCAATTTCAATTGACCATAAATGCGTTGGAAAACCGCGAAATTGTACATATTATAAATTTAGACGTTTGACAAGATAATCTTTCAAACGAAGTATATTGAAAACACAACAATATCTCATCACAATTCACGCAGTCTGGCTGCAGCTTGTCTGGGGCGCACACGTCACAGCAGATGACGTCATTACATGCATTTGTTGACGGACAGTGTTGGCACGCTGCGGAACATCAGATGTCATTTTATTTTTATTTCTGGTCTCAAGTCTCAAGTGGTTACACTCCAAACAGCCCAAACTTGGGCTAACGAAGGAGTTTGTGGTGGACTGTGCGCATGCGCTGTGAGTGGTACATACAACTAAAACACTAGTATCTTTAATGGTGCAGGAAGGATTTTTATCTGATAGTTTTATTTATTTTATGTATAGGATGTTAGACGAAAATTTTGAATAGGTTGGTTGTGTGTATGGATACTGTCGCTGCCTTGCCACATGCACACATAGACAGTCTCCATACCCACACCATGGATAAGTTTATGCTGAGCACTGTGTTTTAAAGGCAGTTTAGGTGAGGAGGTGTGGTGCGATACTTGTACATTTTATTGGAATATGTGCCATCTTCAGGAGCTCACACATTATGCATGTTCTGCAGTAGTAGAATATTTTTTAAAGTTCAGTCACAGTATATGCCATTATGTAAATGTATATATTTTACCAGAACCACTGCAATATAACTTCCACTTACATAATTAAATCTTCATGGCTAATGACAACTACTTCACGTTGGTCTGCTGCATGTGGCTACTGTATATAATACCCCGAAGTCATTTATTCCACTACACGTTTAGTATGCTGACAAACAGATACAGTACAGCAAGGACATATACAACGGAAAACGAGTAGTGAAATATTACACCGCATTAAATCCTTGTATTGCCAAACTAATACATCGTTTCTATAACATTCTTATATTCACGAATTTACGCAAACAAGCCACTTTATAGTAGACTGATAAAAGGTTTTATTCTGTGGACCGCATGGTCAACCAAAACTCCCTTTCTGCTAATCTGGCAGGTGGCGCCAGTGGGTATAACAGTTGCCTTTATCATCTATGCTGGATACTACATTCCCTCTCTACCTTATATTGAACAAACATCCGCTCTTGTTGTTGCTGATGTGGTAATTATTGTTGACGTGGTTGTTCTAGTTGTTATTGTCGTTGTTGTTCGATGTTGTTGAAGTCGATATCAAATGTTTCGTCATCCTCTTCTTTTTTTCCTGGGGAATGTACCACTTTGAAGAACGATGAGTGTTTTGTCACGATGTGGTCTCCCCTCTGTGCTCTGACCTGTGATCCTGTCTTCTTGATCACTGTATAGACGTCGGGCCAAACGTTTTCTTGCCATTCTTGATCCGCAGGATGCGTACGTTGTCACCAATCGCGATACTTGATCTGAGGGTATTTCGGTGTTCATCGGCATATCGTTCCATTGACTGTTTTGTCAACAGATCATTGGCCGTCACACGTCTTTCGACTGCTGTTTGTCTGCGGTTCGACGTCTGTGGGAGCCCTGTTTTTATGGGTCGTCCAATCATCGCTGTTGCTGGTGGAACCTTTGTCGATGCATTTGGTGTCGCCCTGTAGTTTCGTAGGAACGCGTACATTTCGTATTTCTAGTCCTTATTCTCCATCTTCGCAGGTTTTATGGATTTCTTTATGGTTCTGATGAATCTCTCTGCCTCACCATTAGCCTCAGGCCACAGTGGCATGACACGGTGGTGTTTAAACCCACTGAGCCGTTCATACTCTGTAAACTCTGTGCTCTGGAAGGGTGGTCCGTTGTCAGACTTCCCTACTTTAGGTGTTCCCCACCTGGCAAAAATTCCCTCCATTTTTTGGATTACGGCTTTTGCAGTGAGTGATGACAGCACTTCCACTTCCGGATACCTGGTGAAATCGTCGACCATGACCATTACGTACTGTCCATTTCCGACATCCGCAAGGTCAATGCTGACTTCTTCGCCTAAACTGGTGATGTCTGTTATCTGAAGAGGTTCTCTGGCTGTTTTGGCTGAGGTTGTTTGGTTGAGGTTGCTTGACAGGGTAGGCAGTTTTTCACTCGTTCTTCCACCATTTTGTCGATCCCAAGGAACCAGACTTTCTCGCGTATTAGATTTATTGTCTTCATGACCCCCTTGTGACCTTGGTGTGTGTGTGTGTGTGTGTGTGTGTGTGTGTGTGTGTGTGTGTGTGTGTGTGTGTGTGTGTGTGTGTGTGTGTGTGTGTGTGTGTGTGTGTGTGTGTGTGTGTGTGTGTGTGTGTGTGTGTGTGTGTGTGTGTGTGTGTGTGTGTGTGTGTGTGTGTGTGTGTGTGTGTGTGTGTGTGTGTGTGTGTGTGTGTGTGTGTGTGTGTGTGTGTGTGTGTGTGTGTGTGTGTGTGTGTGTGTGTGTGTGTGTGTGTGTGTGTGTGTGTGTGTGTGTGTGTGTGTGTGTGTGTGTGTGTGTGTGTGTGTGTGTGTGTGTGTGTGTGTGTGTGTGTGTGTGTGGTGGCAGGACTCGTTAGTTATCCCGCCAACAGCCACGGGGCCGTTATGACTTGCACACTGTGTGTGCTTAGTTCTGTCAGAGTTGTTGCCAACTCTCAGTATGAACGTATTGAGACGTCTTGAGTCTGTAATGTACACAGTCGTTAGGTAGAAGTATGTGTGGTGTATGTGGGGCAAGACAGTCTCCATGCTTGTAGGGCAAGATGGTCCCTATGTCTTACCCCACACCCACCCAAACTACAACATAAGTGATGTTAACGATCATTGCCGTTGTGATGCTTCTGAACAACAGCATAATTTGCTAGGTATGTACATATTTATTATCACAATAAGCCAGCACGTCATTGTTAATCGTTTCAGTTACTGGTACAATCTCAGCAGCCTTCTTGAACACACCCTGGCAGCGGCACCTGTCTTGAAGCCGCGTTAGCAGCATCTTTTCTTTGTCCAAACCCAGCCGGTCGGAGAAGGAAGCACACGTGGGAGCTGGGTTAGGCCCCAGACAGGACCACCCTAGTTGACAGCCTTGCCGTGCTGCTTCAGAGCAGTTCGCGTCGACGGAATTGACGAATGACCACCGTCTTGATAAATAGTTTAACAAGACTGCCATCCATTGCAACAATCCATATGGGGAGTAAAGTCGAGAGTCCAACAATTCTTCATTTATAGTGTTGTTAATCACGCTGCTATCATGTATACAATCTGTATATAAAGTTCGGAATAGTATAGTGCCTTTATTGGAAGTCAATGCCTGACCACGGACCACAATGTCGCGATCCAACATTATGTCTTACTGTGACATTTCCCATATATCCGATTTTGCGGACGAATGGGCAGATGTGTTCGTTCAGACTCCTTCGTATATAAGTTTATAGATTAGTACATTCGTTTTTCGTGTGATTGTTTGTGTGACGTGAATAATTTTGTCATCTTGCACATTTTTTTCTATAACCCCCCATTTCACGGCTTGACTGCTGTGTTCTGTTATGTTTGTTTCGTGGCGGTTTAATAATCAACAATCAGATTGCCTTTCGTAGACACATTCTTACAAAGCACGCTAACAATGGGCACTTTATCATCGTGTGGCTCGTTCGACTATGGTATTGTTAACAACGCAGACATTCGATACATATTTCTATATCCCACAAATATGTATTTATGGCAGACCAATGCATGTATAGGTAACTTTGAAAGGAAGAGAACGCATCACTCATTCCTGTTTGTGTATGGTGGTCAGGGCAAGAACACGCTGAACGCGTATTAGTGTTTGGACATGTATGAACTGTGTAAGAACGTTAGCCGTATTACCAAACAGCATAAATCAAATCGTTCGTACCGCTGCAGCTGTAACAGTGTGCACACATGTACGCACAATACATTCAAACTATAATTGTTAGACGCTCTAGTATCCCTGTTGTAGATGATCACGTGGGGTATGTTGTAATATTTCCCGCAGGCGTTCTGGTCCGGGGTTGTGTCGGGATGAAGGCGCTTACCTTGAAGTATGTCTGGATTCGAATCCCCATTAACAGCTTTGTCGGCGTGAAAACGTCGACCCGACTCCGATTCTGCACTTTGGTACGTAGGCTTGTTGTAAGCAACATTTCCTGAAATGATAAACAGTGTCTGTTTGCGCTTGTACGTGCAGCATGCGTGTTTATCTGTTTGTGTGTATGTGCGTGCGTGTGTTCATGTGTGCGTGCGTGCGTGAGCGTGTGCATGCATGCATGAGCGTGTGCGTGCGTGCGTGCGTGCGTGCGTGTGCACCACGAACCTGTCTGACAGGCTGTCCCGCTCCAGCGATAGCCGCTCGGATGATCGTCTTCACAGTCACCGCCATTGATACAGTCGCCAGTGATTATGTTGCAGCCGTCGGTGCATCTGCATGGAAAGTTGCACTACCCTTGACTGGTCGACGTGTTGGCGAATCGACAACGCAAACCTCTGAAAACATGAGTTCATAAATCAGTAAAGAATGCGATTGTCACCTATTTACAGCTTTTGTATTGTTTTTTTTTATTTGTCTAATGCTTATCATTGTACCGTAAAAAAGTATCATTGCGCCATAGATGGAGATAATGTGTCGCTACCTAAGACTACGAACGAACTACGAGAGATGGCAAATGACTTTAATACTCCAACTTTGTTAGGAGACACTGGCAAATACCAACAACGCACATGAGGCAAGCGGTTAAAAGGGGCCGCACTATGTGAGCCGCAAAGCACATTGAGCTTCGATGACAGCACACGTCTTTTTCTCCATCAGTATGTCAATATGGCCATTTGCAACATCTTACCAAGTCCAGCGGCACGAGTGACCATTTTCAAAGGTAACAATAGAGCACACTGACTCGAGTAACTGGTAGACCGCCCTCCAGCAAATAAAGGGGATTATTCTGCCCCACAAATCATCTTAGAACGAACCCAACAAGTCATTAGTTGGTTTACATGGTTTACGCTGAGAACGTCGTGGGGCTTGCGGTAACTCGCCAGCATACTCCGCGTCTTGATGGATGCCAGATGCTGAACTACCGTCGTCCACTGACGCATTGAGGGACTCATCGATATGTTGAGTGGGAGTTGATAGCTCAACTGGCACATGGGGTGGTTATGCGAATCCCACATCTTGATATTGAGCCTGTCCGTGCGTACCGCCACAATCATTCAAAGACTCTGCGTCTAATGACCTTTTGGGGTATGGGGTCATATCGCGATAGTCATTGGGCACCTTGTAGCACTCAGATGTTTTGACCCGATACGATGTGTTCCGTAACTGAGATCCAACAAATTTGCGAATATTGCACCATGCATCTGTATATAAATATCTATCGCAGACTTTCGACTTGTTGCGATCCGTATGAATGTAAACCAAGTCACCAACTGCAACTTCAATGCTACGCAAGATATTCATCCCTGGAGCCTTCGAGCGCTCGTTATGTGGGTGGTTATCAATTCAAGATCATCGTCAGGTCAGATACAGGTATGTGTTGAACTGGTCCCTCTGCACCAACAGCTCCTCCGCTGATAGCCCATGGTTGCGTATACGAGAATTCAGCCAGGCTGTTGCTACAGCAAGGCTTAGCGGGGTCACTGCACGCTGCACATACTTGTGTATGATGTTGCACACTCTCTGACTACGAGTATCAACTGTCGCGCTCTCTTTTACTACATGTTGCAAATGTAACACCGACATTTGGGGGATCACCTGTTGATTGTTCAACAATAGCGTGTTGGACAGTCCATAACGATGCACATTGGTGACACTTTGAGTTCACGTCATCAATGGCCCTGTCCATGTCGAGTGGATAAAAGAAGCGATGTATGAAGAGCTTGAGTTGGTGTGACGTAGGATGATCCAGCTGGATATGCAATGCCATCAACAAACCATGTAGAACTTGGCGTAGCACGATGATGCATTCCTGGGTAGTGGACAATGGCTGATCTAGCTTTGTCACCAACAAACCGTCCCTGGACACAGTTGCGACAATGAAGTATCGCTTTACGTCCCTGACATTAGTCAATTTCTTCGATGGACGAGTACCCTGTACCAAGTGAGCGTGTGTACGCCTCAGATCCTCGCAGTCGGATTGGATTGATAACCAGGCAGCCCTGCTGGTGAATGGGAGCTTGGCACTTTCTTTGGTGATATATTCAGTAGACACTGTTTGAATTACACAGTCTTTCAATTGTCTTGTAAAGAAGCAGATATGGCATATCGATTCTTCACAAGTAACAGCATTACAGCTTGAGAAATCTGAAGGGACGTTGACCGACCCTTCTAAGTGTCTCACCGATGCTTGCTAGCGGCTGGCACAAGGCAGGTACGTTGACACACGTGGACTGGCTGAAAATTCTCCTCGGCATAGTTTCTCAAAGGCTAGGGCACAAGGCTTGCTGTCAGTTAGGATACACACCGTTTCGTTTCGATTGAATGATGTAAGGACTGAAGTACTTTGTTGCAGCGGCAATAGAAAGAGCCTTTACCTCGCATGGTAGCCACGTAACTTAACGTCCGCGGAGTTTAGCGCTAAAAATCGCCAGTAAGAAGTGGGGTTCCTTCCTTCCCAGATGCCATGATTCTTTACAGCACCATCAATGACAATCCATAATTGGCCATCAGATCATGGAAGAACTACTGTGCGACCAGACATCAACTTGTTCTGGGCTCTACTGAATGCCTCGTGGTGCTCATCTGACCATGCAATATGATACTGGGATTCGCGACCGGCGACGACGTCTTCGAGAGGTGAGAGAATATGAGCACACTCGTGTACTACTATTGATAATATACGCCAAGGAAGGACCTCATGTTCCGTACCTTGTCCGGAGGGAACATTTTGAGAGTGTAGCGATGCGGTGAGGATGACCAATCTGAAACCCTAATCATGCGTTGGCACCAGGTCCATCCCAGTATCATCTCAAGTCTCAAGTAGTTATACTCCAAACAGCCCAATCTTGAGCTAACGCAGGAGTTTGGACCAACGGCTTTTAGTGTCTCTTCCGAAAAACACGGGCAAATTGGGGTGAACGAAATTGCCCAAGCTTCGAAACGGCGGAGGTGGAATCGAACCACCGTCCTCTCGATCGACAGGCGGGTGCTCTAACCATTAGACCACCGCTCCCCATGGCGATTATTGGGCAGATTACCGTCTTAGATGCCGACAAGTTCAAGCTATACTTGTCTAGAGCCTGAAGAACCCGTCTCCAGTTGTGAAGAAATTCATTTGGTGTGTCTCAACCGCAGTACAAATCATCAGCAATGTTGGTGACAATGCCTTCTTCAAGTAGGTCGCCTAGGACTCGACACACCAGTTCCTCGAGTGGAGTCTCTGATCCTAGCAAACCATTGGCAGACCTTGCATACTCGTACACTCCACGAAATGGTGTCGCAACTCCACAGTACTTCATGGACTGATGGGACAACGGGACCTGGTAAAAGGCGTTTGTAAGATCCGTGATAAAAATGTGCTTCCACTTTGCAATGTTGCGAAGAGTAGACTCAACGTCGTGGAGAAGAGAAGGTTGTGGCTTGCTATGTCTACCAATATCAGCGAATGCGGTGACCAATCTGAAACCTCCGATACTTTTCTTCATCAAGAATGACGGATTCAGATACTCAACCGTAATGCCAAAATCGTCTGGCTTGACAAACACCCCCTTTCTTTCAAGATCATTGAATTTCTGTTTTAATTCGTCGAGTTTATCTCGTGAGTATTGTGGAACGCGGCCCTTGCGTTGTGGAGGTTGGACAGGTCCCATGTTGACAACGGCTTGGAATGGTCCTTTAGCACCATTGTAGCCTTTGAACGCTGGATCGAAGACGTCATACTCCTCCAGTATGGATTGGAACTTACCCTCACAGTGTCAGAATACTCTCAGGATCAACACGAACATTCGCAGAGTGGAAGGAACTGGTTGACGGCGCATTATGGGAATCAACTTTGATACTGTTGTTCTCCGACTCATTTCCTGTGGTTGACGCTATGGTAACGGGGCGTACCTGACAGAACTGCTCATTCTTCTTCAGGACCCTTGGTTCACTTAGTCAGGTTTGGTATGTGAATCTTCCCGGATATAATCGCCATAATGCAAGGAGATGGCCATAATTGCGATGGTTTCTCATGTTTCAAGCTGAGAGAATCATTATGTGGTTTCAACGCGAATGACCCATCGAGAGATGATAAGTCATTCGGTAAAGTCACTTCGGCATATTCGCCAGGCCAGGTCGTCGCTCTTTCAGTACACACGCACGTCGGACGGTGGAGTGGCTTGACACGTTACAACTTGAACCGTATAAATACACTGTGCCATCACCCATAATGACTTGGCGTCTGGCAGGACGCAAGGTCAGGTCGTTCTTCTCCATGAAGGGTGTACCTCCCAGTATCTCGACGGCAAAGTTCTCGACCACCAGACCTTCAAATTCAAATTCTCTCCCGTCACGAGTGAAAGTAATACACGTCTCGCCTATCACCTTAAGAGAAGATGACCCGTCAGGTTGATGAGCGGAATGACATGTAGTCTTGGTTTGCATGTCAATTTCGAAGCTGTTGATGCACGTACCATGTTTCCTGTGGCGCCACTGTCTATGGTGATCCGTACGGCATGGTGGTTGCTAACTCCCACAACCAGGAAGGGGCAAACTTTGGGTCAAGAGACAACGTATACAAGATGTTCTGTTTCCAGTTCTCAAATGAGTTAAGATTTGCATATTTGCCCAAACACCATTGCTTTGGTGCTCTGTATGTAGTAGCCATGATGTGATAATAAAAGTCACTTATCTGATCAATGTAAATTATCCAGTTGACATCTGCAACTGTTCGCTCGTTGTAGAATCTCAGTCTCAGATAGCTACCGGTGATAAAGCCGTAAAAGTTCTTTTCGACTAACTGCTCCGGAGCGTGAATTTGTTTCGCTACGATGCCACCACGCCAATATATGAAGATAATGTGTGGCTACCTAAAGCTAGGAACGAACTATGAAAGATGGCAAATGACTTTAATACTCTAACTTTGTTAAGAGACACTGGCAAATACCAACAACGCAAGCGATTAAAAGGGGCCGCAAAGCACATTGAGCATCGATATAAATAAATCACCAGGTAGCACACATGCTGGCATTGTGCTTTCAAATATATGTAACTGTTGAGAGGACGTTTGTTTTACACAATGTCTACAGTGCCTGGTCTTCAAAACAGAGCTTTGGCACGTGAAGCGAACCTGCCGTGACTCTCCTGTCGATATTACAAGAGCCGTGTACAAGATAAATAGTAATGGTCCAAGAATTGGTTCATGCCGGATTCCACACTTGATTTCCTTGAATTCTGAGTTATTGTTATTGTAGCATACATATTGTCTACGGTTGGATAAATAACTGTGTATCCATTCCTGAGCTAAACCCCCTATTCCACAGCATTGCAATTTACTTAGCAATATGTTGTGGTCAACGGTATCGAAAGCTTTTTTACGATCGTACTTTGGGATTGATCTATTGCAAAAGTAAGCCACACTGCCCGTCTGACAGTATGTGGTGTGCTTCAATGAAAGATGTTAGCCTTTTGTTGAATATTTTTTTTAAATTGGGATAAAAGAGATATGGATCTATTATTAGAAAATTGAAAACGATCACCTGACTTTAATACAGGAAAGATTTTTGCCAATTTCATATCAGTTAGAAATAATCCACAAATCAATGATAAGATGTTCGCGTTGTGACCGGCCTTGTTGACCGAGGAGATCGTCATTGTAGCCTCGTCAGTGACTCACTCGTCGTCCTACTGAAGCCGCCGAGTTGTCTGCGGCGCCACCGGGTCACAGAGACCTCTCGGCTATCCTGTTTAACATGTTCACTCAACCGTGCCTGCTGTGAACTGTGCCCGGTTAGAGGAAAAGTTACGTTTAATGGCTTCGTTGTGACTCATATGCTCAATTCTGTCTGTGCAACATGTTGGGCGCACAACGTACTATTGTGTGTGTTTGATATGGCGTGCATGATATGACGCACGACGTTAATTTTAGTGTTTGCATACTTTCAATGACATTGCGTGCATGATAAGTGAGTGTGTATTGAATGGTGGTTAGCTATCCCGGACTCTTTTTATTAGTAGTAGCACGAATGTGTGGTGTTCAACTACACGATCCTAGTGCGACGCCCCTGTCGACTCAGCTACGCGGTTTGGGATGTTAGACACTTTCTATTTTCTATTCGACTATGATGTATGAGTGTACCACCGACCGACCGACCGACCGACCGACCGACCGACCGACCGACCGACCGACCGACCGACCGACCGACCGACCGACCGACCGACCGACCGACCGACCGACCGACCGACCGACCGACCGACCGACCGACCGACCGACCGACCGACCGACCGACCGACCGACCGACCGACCGACCGACCGACCGACCGACCGACCGACCGACCGACCGACCGACCGACCGACCGACCGACCGACCGACCGACCGACCGACCGACCGACCGACCGACCGACCGACCGACCGACCGACCGACCGACCGACCGACCCACCCACCCACCCACCCACCCACCCACCCACCCACCCACCCACCCACCCACCCACCCACCCACCGACCCACCGACCCACCGACCCACCGACCCACCCACCGACCGATCCACCGACCGATCCACCGACCGACCGACCGACCGACCGACCGACCGACCGACCGACCGACCGACCGACCGACCGACCGACCGACCGACCGACCGACCGACCGACCGACCGACCGACCGACCGACCGACCGACCGACCGACCGACCGACCGACCGACCGACCGACCGACCGACCGACCGACCGACCGACCGACCGACCGACCGACCGACCGACCGACCGACCGACCGACCGACCGACCGACCGACCGACCGACCGACCGACCGACCGACCGACCGACCGACCGACCGACCGACCGACCGACCGACCGACCGACCGACCGACCGACCGACCGACCGACCGACCGACCGACCGACCGACCGACCGACCGACCGACCGCAGGGACGTGTCTGTCTATGGTGCCACTGATGGTCAGCCAGCGATGAGGGACGTGTCTGTCCATGGTGCCACTGGTGGTCAGCCAGTGATGAGGGACGTGTCTGTCTATGGTACCACTGGTGGTCAGCCAGTGATGAGGGACGTGTCTGTCTACGGTTCCACTGGTGGTCAGCCAGTGATGAGGGACGTGTCTGTCTATGGTACCACTGGTGGTCAGCCAGTGATGAGGGAGGTGTCTGTCTATGGTACCACTGGTGGTCAGCCAGTGATGAGGGACGTGTCTGTCCACGGTGCCACTGGTGGTGAGCTAGCGAGGAAGGACATGCCTGTGCATGGTACCACTGATTGTCAGCTAGCGAGGAGGGACATGCCTGTCCATGGTGCCACTGATGGTCGGCCAGCGAGGAGGGACGTGTCTGTCCATGGTGCCACTGATTGTCAGCTAGCGAGGAGGGACGTGCCTGTCCATGGTGCCACTGATGGTCAGCTAGCGAGGAGGGACGTGTCTGTCCATTGTGCCGCTGATGGTCAGCCAGCGAGGAGGGACGTGTCTGTCCATGGTGCCACTGATGGTCAACTAGCGAGGAGGGACGTGCCTGTCCATGGTACCACTGGTGGTCAGCTAGCGAGGAAGGATGTGTCTGTCCATGGTACCACTGATGGTCAGCTAGCGAGGAAGGACGTGCACGTGCATGGTGCCACTGATGGTCAGCTAGCGAGGAAGGACGTGCCTGTGCATGGTGCCACTGATGGTCAGCTAGCGAGGAGGGACATGCCTGTCCATGGTACCACTGGTGGTCAGCTAACATGCCTGTCCATGGTGCCGCTGATGATCGGCTAGCGAGGAGGGACATGCCTGTCCATGGTGCCACTGATGATCGGCTAGCGAGGAGGGACACTCCTGTCCATGGTGCCACTGATGATCGGCTAGCGAGGAGGGACATGCCTGTCCATGGTGCCACTGGTGCTCAGCTAGCGAGGAAGGACGTGCCTGTGCCACTGGTGGTCAGCCAGCGATGAGGGACGTGTCTGTCTATGGTACCACTGATGGTCAGCCAGTGATGAGGGACGTGTCTGTCTATGGTACCACTGATGGTCTGCCAGTGATGAGGGACGTGTCTGTCTATGGTACCACTGGTGGTCAGCCAGTGATGAGGGACGTGTCTGTCTATGGTACCACTGGTGGTCAGCCAGTGATGAGGGACGTGTCTGTCTATGGTACCACTGATGGTCAGCCAGTGACGAGGGACGTGTCTGCCCATGGTGCCACTGATGGTCTGCCAGTGATGAGGGACGTGTCTGTCTATGGTACCACTGGTGGTCAGCCAGTGATGAGGGACGTGTCTGTCTATGGTACCACTGGTGGTCAGCCAGTGATGAGGGACGTGTCTGTCTATGGTACCACTGGTGGTCAGCCAGTGATGAGGGACGTGTCTGTCTATGGTACCACTGGTGGTCAGCCAGTGATGAGGGACGTGTCTGTCCACGGTGCCACTGGTGGTCAGCTAGCGAGGAAGGACGTGCCTGTCCATGGTACCACTGGTGGTCAGCTAACGCGGAGGGACATGCCTGTCCATGGTACCACTGATTGTCAGCTAGCGAGGAGGGACATGCCTGTCCATGGTGCCACTGATGGTCGGCCAGCGAGGAGTGACGTGTCTGTCTATGGTGCCGCTGATGGTCAGCTAGCGAGGAGGGACGTGCCTGTCCATGGTGCCACTGATGGTCAGCTAGCGAGGAGGGACGTGTCTGTCCATGGTGCCGCTGATGGTCAGCCAGCGAGGAGGGACGTGTCTGTTCACGGTGCCACTGATGGTCAGCCAGCGAGGAGGGACGTGTCTGTCCATGGTGCCACTGATTGTCAGCTAGCGAGGAGGGACGTGTCTGTCCATGGTGCCACTGATGGTCAGCTAGCGATGAGGGACGTGCCTGTCCATGGTAGCACTGGTGGTCAGCTAGCGAGGAAGGATGTGTCTGTCCATGGTACCACTGGTGGTCAGCTAACATGCCTGTCCATGGTGCCGCTGATGATGGGCTAGCGAGGAGGGACATGCCTGTCCATGGTGCCACTGATGATCGGCTAGCGAGGAGGGACATGCCTGTCCATGGTGCCACTGATGATCGGCTAGCGAGGAGGGACATGCCTGTCCATGGTGCCACTGGTGCTCAGCTAGCGAGGAAGGACGTGCCTGTGCATGGTACCACTGGTGGTCAGCCAGCGATGAGGGACGTGTCTGTCTATGGTACCACTGATGGTCAGCTAGTGATGAGGGACGTGTCTGTCTATGGTACCACTGATGGTCTGCCAGTGACGAGGGACGTGTCTGTCCATGGTGCCACTGATGGTCTGCCAGTGATGAGGGACGTGTCTGTCTATGGAACCACTGGTGGTCAGCCAGTGATGAGGGACGTGTCTGTCTATGGTACCACTGGTGGTCAGCCAGTGATGAGGGACGTGTCTGTCTATGGTACCACTGGTGGTCAGCCAGTGATGAGGGACGTGTCTGTCTATGGTACCACTGGTGAACAGCCAGTTATGAGGGACGTGTCTGTCCACGGTGCCACTGGTGGTCAGCTAGCGAGGAAGGACGTGCCTGTCCATGGTGCCACTGGTGGTCAGCTAGCGAGGAAGGACATGCCTGTCCATGGTACCACTGATTGTCAGCTAGCGAGGAGGGACATGCCTGTCCATGGTGCCACTGGTGGTCGGCCAGCGAGGAGGGACGTGTCTGTCCATGGTGCCACTGATTGTCAGCTAGCGAGGAGGGACGTTCCTGTCCATGGTGCCACTGATGATCGGCTAGCGAGGAGGGACATTCCTGTCCATGGTGCCACTGATGATCGGCTAGCGAGGAGGGACATGCCTGTCCATGGTGCCACTGGTGCTCAGCTAGCGAGGAAGGACGTGCCTGTGCCACTGGTGGTCAGCCAGCGATGAGGGACGTGTCTGTCTATGGTACCACTGATGGTCAGCCAGTGATGAGGGACGTGTCTGTCTATGGTACCACTGATGGTCAGCCAGTGATGAGGGACGTGTCTGCCCATGGTGCCACTGATGGTCTGCCAGTGATGAGGGACGTGTCTGTCTATGGTACCACTGGTGGTCAGCCAGTGATGAGGGACGTGTCTGTCTATGGTACCACTGGTGGTCAGCCAGTGATGAGGGACTTGTCTGTCTATGGTACCACTGGTGGTCAGCCAGTGATGAGGGAGGTGTCTGTCTATGGTACCACTGGTGGTCAGCCAGTGATGAGGGACGTGTCTGTCCACGGTGCCACTGGTGGTCAGCTAGCGAGGAAGGACGTGCCTGTCCATGGTACCATTGGTGGTCAGCTAGCGCGGAGGGACATGCCTGTCCATGGTACCACTGATTGTCAGCTAGCGAGGAGGGACATGCCTGTCCATGGTGCCACTGATGGTCGGCCAGCGAGGAGGGACGTGTCTGTCCATGGTGCCACTGATTGTCAGCTAGCGAGGAGGGACGTGCCTGTCCATGGTGCCACTGATGGTCAGCTAGCGAGGAGGGACGTGTCTGTCCATGGTGCCGCTGATGGTCAGCCAGCGAGGAGGGACGTGTCTGTTCACGGTGCCACTGATGGTCAGCCAGCGAGGAGGGACGTGTCTGTCCATGGTGCCACTGATGGTCAGCTACCGAGGAGGGACGTGCCTGTCCATGGTACCACTGGTGGTCAGCTAGCGAGGAAGGATGTGTCTGTCCATGGTACCACTGATGGTCAGCTAGCGAGGAAGGACGTGCATGTGCATGGTGCCACTGATGGTCAGCTAGCGAGGAAGGACGTGCCTGTGCATGGTGCCACTGATGGTCAGCTAGCGAGGAGGGACATGCCTATCCATGGTACCACTGGTGGTCAGCTAACATGCCTGTCCATGGTGCCGCTGATGATGGGCTAGCGAGGAGGGACATGCCTGTCCATGGTGCCACTGATGATCGGCTAGCGAGGAGGGACATGCCTGTCCATGGTGCCACTGATGATCGGCTAGCGAGGAGGGACATGCCTGTCCATGGTGCCACTGGTGCTCAGCTAGCGAGGAAGGACGTGCCTGTGCATGGTACCACTGGTGGTCAGCCAGCGATGAGGGACGTGTCTGTCTATGGTACCACTGATGGTCAGCTAGTGATGAGGGACGTGTCTGTCTATGGTACCACTGATGGTCTGCCAGTGACGAGGGACGTGTCTGTCCATGGTGCCACTGATGGTCTGCCAGTGATGAGGGACGTGTCTGTATATGGAACCACTGGTGGTCAGCCAGTGATGAGGGACGTGTCTGTCTATGGTACCACTGGTGGTCAGCCAGTGATGAGGGACGTGTCTGTCTATGGTACCACTGGTGGTCAGCCAGTGATGAGGGACGTGTCTGTCTATGGTACCACTGGTGGTCAGCCAGTGATGAGGGACGTGTCTGTCCACGGTGCCACTGGTGGTCAGCTAGCGAGGAAGGACGTGCCTGTCCATGGTGCCACTGGTGGTCAGCTAGCGAGGAGGGACATGCCTGTCCATGGTACCACTGATTGTCAGCTAGCGAGGACGGACATGCCTGTCCATGGTGCCACTGATGGTCGGCCAGCGAGGAGGGACGTGTCTGTCCATGGTGCCACTGATTGTCAGCTAGCGAGGAGGGACGTTCCTGTCCATGGTGCCACTGATGGTCAGCTAGCGAGGAGGGACGTGTCTGTCCATGGTGCCGCTGATGGTCAGCCAGCGAGGAGGGACGTGTCTGTTCACGGTGCCACTGATGGTCAGCCATCGAGGAGGGACGTGTCTGTCCATGGTGCCACTGATGGTCAGCTAGCGAGGAGGGACGTGCCTGTCCATGGTACCACTGGTGGTCAGCTAGCGAGGAAGAATGTGTCTGTCCATGGTACCACTGATGGTCAGCTAGCGAGGAGGGACGTGTCTGTCCACGGTGCCACTGATGGTCAGCTAGCGAGGAGGGACGTGTCTGTCCACGGTGCCGCTGATGGTCAGCTAGCGAGGAGGGACATGTCTTTCCATGGTACCACTGATGGTCAGCCAGCGAGGAGGGACGTGTCTGTCCACGGTGCCACTGGTGGTCAGCTAGCGAGGAGGGACATGCCTGTCCATGGTACCACTGATGGTCAGCTAGCGAGGAGGGACATGCCTGTCCATGGTGCCACTGATGATCGGCCAGCGAGGAGGGACGTGACTGTCCATGGTGCCACTGATTGTCAGCTAGCGAGGAGGGACGTGTCTGTCTATGGTGCCGCTGATGGTCAGCTAGCGAGGAAGGACGTGCCTGTCCATGATACCACTGATGGTCAGCTAGCGAGGAAGGACGTGCATGTGCATGGTGCCACTGGTGGTCAGCTAGCGAGGAGGGACATGCCTGTCCATGGTGCCACTGGTGGTCAGCTAGCGAGGAGGGACATGCCTGTCCATGGTGCCACTGGTGGTCAGCTAGCGAGGAAGGATGTGCCTGTCCATGGTACCACTGATGATTGGCTAGCGAGGAGGGACATGCCTGTCCACGGTGCCACTTGTGGTCAGCCAGCGAGGAGGGACATGCCTGTCCATGGTACCACTGATGGTCGGCTAGCGAGGAGGGACGTGCCTGTCCATGGTGCCACTGGTGTTCGGGCAGCGGTGAGGGACGTGCCTGTCCATGGTGCCACTGATGGTCGGCCAGCGAGGAGGGACGTGCCTGTCCATGGTACCACTGATGGTCGGCCAGCGAGGAGGGACGTGCCTGTCCATGGTACCACTGATGGTCGGCTAGCGAGGAGGGACGTACCTGTCCATGGTGCCACTGGTGGTCGGCCAGCGAGGAGGGACGTGCCTGTCCATGGTACCACTGATGGTCGGCCAGCGAGGAGGGACTTGCCTGTCCATGGTACTACTGATGGTCAGCCAGCGAGGAGGGACGTGCCTGTGCATGGTGCCACTGATGGTCAGCTAGCGAGGAGGGACATGCCTGTCCATGGTACCACTGGTGGTCAGCTAACATGCCTGTCCATGGTGCCGCTGATGATGGGCTAGCGAGGAGGGACATGCCTGTCCATGGTGCCACTGATGATCGGCTAGCGAGGAGGGACATGCCTGTCCATGGTACCACTGGTGGTCAGCTAACATGCCTGTCCATGGTGCCGCTGATGATCGGCTAGCGAGGAGGGACATGCCTGTCCATGGTGCCACTTGTGCTCAGCTAGCGAGGAAGGACGTGCCAGTGATGAGGGACGTGTTTGTCTATGGTGCCACTGATGGTCAGCTAGCGAGGAGGGACGTGCTTGTCTATGGTGCCGCTGATGGTCAGCTAGCGAGGAGGGACATGCCTGTCTATGGTGCCGCTGATGGTCAGCTAGTAAGGAGGGACGTGTCTGTCCACGGTGCCACTGATGGTCAGCTAGCGAGGAGGGACGTGTCTGTCCACGGTGCCGCTTATGGTCAGCTAGCGAGGAGGGACATGTCTGTCCATGGTACCACTGATGGTCAGCCAGCGAGGAGGGACGTGTCTGTCCACGGTGCCACTGGTGGTCAGCTAGCGAGGAGGGACATGCCTGTCCATGGTACCACTGATGGTCAGCTAGCGAGGAGGGACATGCCTGTCCATGGTGCCACTGATGATCGGCCAGCGAGGAGGGACGTGTCTGTCCATGGTGCTACTGATTGTCAGCTAGCGAGGAGGGACGTGTCTGTCTATGGTGCCGCTGATGGTCAGCTAGCGAGGAAGGACGTGCCTGTCCATGATACCACTGATGGTCAGCTAGCGAGGAAGGACGTGCATGTGCATGGTGCCACTGGTGGTCAGCTAGCGAGGAGGGACATGCCTGTCCATGGTGCCACTGGTGGTCAGCTAGCGAGGAGGGACATGCCTGTCCATGGTGCCACTGGTGGTCAGCTAGCGAGGAAGGATGTGCCTGTCCATGGTACCACTGATGATCGGCTAGCGAGGAGGGACATGCCTGTCCACGGTGCCACTTGTGGTCAGCCAGCGAGGAGGGACATGCCTGTCCATGGTACCACTGATGGTCGGCTAGCGAGGAGGGACGTGCCTGTCCATGGTGCCACTGGTGTTCGGGCAGCGGTGAGGGACGTGCCTGTCCATGGTGCCACTGATGGTCGGCCAGCGAGGAGGGACGTGCCTGTCCATGGTACCACTGATGGTCGGCCAGCGAGGAGGGACGTGCCTGTCCATGGTGCCACTGGTGGTCGGCCAGCGAGGAGGGACGTGCCTGTCCATGGTACCACTGATGGTCGGCCAGCGAGGAGGGACTTGCCTGTCCATGGTACTACTGATGGTCAGCCAGCGAGGAGGGACGTGCCTGTCCATGGTACCACTGATGGTCAGCCAGCGAGGAGGGACGTGCCTGTCCATGGTACCACTGATGGTCAGCTAGCGAGGAGGGACGTGCCTGTCCATAGTACCACTGATGGTCGGCCAGCGAGGAAGCACATGGTGCTGCTGAACTTTTTTAATTCCATTCGAGCTAAATTCTCTTACATATTGAACCTTGCTATGTTATTCTAAATCACGAATACTATATGGTCGTAGCCTACTTGATGTAAACTTCATAATTTGTCAAGTACATTTATTAACGTATACACAATAAAATACTGTAGAAACAATATAGCTATATTACCGCAATACATCTATATTACCACCATATAGCTATATTACCACAATATTGCACAGCGTATTATTTCTACATTCGAAGGCGTACACAGTGCAGATGTGCATTTCTTAGTCTTTCCGTTAGGTATTTGATCCGCTGAAAACAACTGAACTGGCACAACTGACCTAACGGAAGTATAAGTTGATTGTCATAGCATATATTATCCACAGACAGTGAACTACTTCGATATTTTTCTTTTTAATAACAATATACAATATAATGTCATTAGCCGTGGTCCGTGACTCTCTGGCTGCTTTAGGAGTTGCTACGTGAGCAGTAGTTGTTGTCCGCCAGGTGTAGCTGTTTGTAGTCAACGGCGCGTGTCGCAGCGCTCCTAGCGGAATGTCGCGTACTCGTCGAACAGCGACATGTATTCCAACGCTATCTTGTACAAGAACCCGCATTAGGCCTGAAATACAGACAAGACATGTACTCCAGCGCTATGAACTCTGACTGATTTTGCAGTGCCGACACGTAATGTACTCCAGTACTATCTCGTACAGGAACCCGTACTGATCCTGAAATACAGACAATGCGTACCTCAACATTTGTAAATTGATCTAAATAGCGCTAACAAAATCACCATTGAAGCGTAAAAAATAAAAGGTGGTAACCGGACGTAGGCGTTCTATTATTGCAACAAAACACCAGAAATATTAACTTGTCTATCCGAACTCGAAAAAATATTCAATCCAGCAAAATTTACTTGTCTAATAATAATAATAGTAAAGTTCTATGGCTCCTAAATGCTCCTGAGCTCATAAGCGCAACCAAACAGAATAATTAAGCACAATCGGGATGCGCAAAAGTCATTACCAAAACGAGGGACCACCGTTTGATCGTGTACGTTATTATAATTGTTAATATCATTATTGCTATAAAAATCAGTATTACTTACACTGTGTAGTTGTGAAAATTAATTCACTAGTAATTATTGTTGTTAACGCAGTGTCCCTATTTACAGTAGTACATGTTTATACGACCAACGTTGTCCCTATTTACAGTAGTACATGTTTATACGACCAACGTTGTCCCTATTTACAGTAGTACATGTTTATACGACCAACGTTGTCCCTATTTACAGTAGTACATGTTTATACGACCAACGTTGTCCCTATTTACAGTAGTACATGTTTATACGACCAACGTTGTCCCTATTTACAGTAGTACATGTTTATACGACCAACGTTGTCCCTATTTACAGTAGTACATGTTTATACGACCAACGTTGTCCCTATTTACAGTAGTACATGTTTATACGACCAACGTTGTCCCTATTTACAGTAGTACATGTTTATACGACCAACGTTGTCCCTATTTACAGTAGTAGTTTATACGACCAACGTTGCTTCACAGTGCAACATCTGATATTCATGTCCTTAGAGATACAAACATTAAAGTTGGTTCCATTAGGAATATTCATCCACGCTACAACCCATGTACAACACATGTACAACACATGTACAACACATGTACACAAGTTATTCACCCACAATTCCAAGTCTGTTTAATGTCACGTGAACGTTTACACATATCAATGAACCAGAGCAACGAGAAACGAAAGACATTACCCCGCTTTAGCCAATTCTTTCATCGTATCATGATCCCAATAACATCCATCTCTGCATCTTTTTCTAGTATTCCTCCCTACCGCGCTACAAGTGCCGTCTACCAAGTACCAAACATATGGCATAGGTGAACAAAAGATTAGTGACGGTGTCTCACCAACGTCTGGACCATGTTCATCCTCTGAGTCCTGAGCATATTGACGTACTGGAAGACGTCAACCTTGCCATCGGCCGCTGCTTCTTAGATGAGGATGTCGATGTCTATGAATGTCCCCGTCCGTCCAACACCACCAACACTTCAACGACACACCACCAGCACTGCAACGACACACAAACAGTTCGTTAGATGAGGATGTCATGCTGAGATGGATTGCTATGTTTAACAATGAAGTTCACTATGTCTCTTTATAAAATAAGATGTAATATAATGTAACCGGATTATTTAAAAACATGAGTTACAACTCATGTTTTTAAATAATCCGTAGCTGTGTTATATAAAATCAAAAGTATTTGGTGTATAACGATTTAAAATAGTGCTTAACTGACGACATTAATTCAATTAGGCCTACACTTAACACGTTTGCCTGCTTAACCCTAGAAACATATGCTTTTGAATACGTTGAAGAGACGTGTGTATTTGACAAAATAAATATGAAAACAAGGTGCTATCCAATCTCAAACAATATTTTCCATCAAGCCAATATCCATGTAACGTACTCACCTTTCACGCAGTCCGACTGCTTCTTGCCTGGGGCGCATACGTCACACTCGATGACGTCATTGCATGTACTTGTTGACGGACAATTCTGACGTGCTGTGGAAAATAAAAACGCTATGTTGATTTTGTTGTTTCTCTGGTATTAACATATGAGTGAAATTGGTTGACATCGCTTATTGTAACTATGCTAAAGTTATTGCAATAGAATACTTGTTACAAACTGTAAAAAATAAAACAATAGAAACACCACCAAAAGGTAATGTGGAGTATAGTCTTAACAAAATAAATCCATGATTTTTTTAATTAAAATTCCATCAATGATGTGATTTGTTTGAAGGAATTGTATCAGTTCTATATTTAGACTTCATGATCGGTTGCTACGTCATCGTATAATTTTATGTTCTGCGCGATTCACGAAAACTTCATTTTGTTTGGAATAATGTTGTAAAAAAATGCCGTGTTGCTGCCCTAATATAGTAACGTAAAAGTATATATTAGCCCATCAATCATCTGTTGAGGACAAATGCTCACGATTATGTGGCCATGACCTACACCACTAGAGATAGACAACAGGTGACAACATGGCAGCACTGTGTTGTGTAATGACCATGTTTAACCCTCACGATGATGTTGGCATGACCTACACCACTAGAGATAGACAACAGGTGACAACATGGCAGCACTGTATTGTGTAATGACCATGTTTAACCCTCACGATTATGTGGCCATGACCTACACCACTAGAGATAGACAACAGGTGACAACATGGCAGCACTGTGTTGTGTAATGACCATGTTTAACCCTGCCCTCATTCCCGCGGCAGTTGTGGTCTTAATACGTGCTTTCTATCACATTCCAAAATGCAGTTCACGCCTGTTTTTATTCAACCTGTTCTTGTTGCACCATAATTGCCTGACTTCATTTATTATTTAGGCATAATATGTAAAGTGTCCTAGATTTAGGTGGTGGTATTAGAATGAGCGTTTGTTAGAATTTCGTTAGTGACACAAAGAATGTCTTATGATTGGACCACCAAATATCCTTTTATGGTATATATCCTAGATACTAAGAACTTTCTGTCCTTGTTTTGTCGTCTAGTTCATGTCATCACTGTGATAGGCTTGTTCGGGCTCATATCCTTGTGAAGATTTCTTCATATTTACCATTCATTTTTAACACCAGCTCTATTAACCAGCTTTTCGTTTCTGTTTCAGACAGCTATGGTATTCGTGAAATAACTGTACTGTCAACTGTTGGAAATCCATTAGACCCCAAAAGCCCAAAAAGGTAAACAAGTTGCGGGGGTCCCGTGCACATTTTTTATATATCGGACATAGTAACAGCCACGTCAAATCGAAACGCAAATGTGACCCACAAGGAGTAATGTCAGTTCAGTAAACGTTGGCCAAAATGTTCATTTATTTTTTATCTCTATATGCAAAAAACAACTCATAAATTCCCAAGAAAAAATAGGTTTGTGGTCTTGAAATCATCATTCTAACCAAATGTTCGTGTAAAACCATATTATGGTAACATTGTTATCAAAACCGAAATTTTCCCCACGAAGAGTAATGTCGTTTCAGTAAAGGTTGGCCAATATGTACATCTATTATTAATATATATATATATATATATATATATATATATATATATATATATATATATATATATATATATATATATATATATATATATATATATATATATATAAATATATATATATATATTATGACAGTTATTGTGACAGTTTCCATATTGTACATTTATTTTGTGGTTGTGCTGCAGTCGTGGTAAAGCACACTATCTTACGTAACAAGGTTTCAATAGTTACTGTCGAGCCAGGCTAGACAGTAGTCCTAGAAATGGGCATTAAGTTAGGTAATATGGACGGACAGAGATAAGTTGTGAGAAGACAATATTGCAATACTGAAATTATGGGTCAGTAAAAGCTGCATGACGCAACACAATTTGAACAATTTGAAGAAGCGACTGGCAACCAGCTTGGGATCTAACGACTGGCAACCAGCTTGGGCTCTAACGACTGGCAATTCATTGTTAATTAATGTTTCTTTAAATTATACTCGCAGTGTAGCGAGGCGTTGGTTATTATTTATATTCTTTGTTTGATGATTATGAAATTGAATATGTATGTGATGTATACGATATACATTCAGTAAATTAAACACGTTAATTGTCCAATGGTATTAATTATTACACGACTATTTCGCGACAGTGTCATATATATATATATATATATATATATATATATATATATATATATATATATATATATATATATATATATATATATATATATATGTGTGTGTGTATATATATATATATATATATATTGTAGCGGTCGGCTACTTATGATAGCACCCCTTAGTGACTCTCGCATTTCCGGCTACAAACGATCGACACACGTGCCATTTCGCTCTATCAATAAAGTTGTTTTAACGTGACTTCTTGTGTCGCAACATTGGTGACCCTGACGTGATCTAGAACTTCTTGAATCCTTTCTTTGATCCGGCTCCCTTCGTCATCTTGACAACGTTGAATCGGACAGTCTTGCTAAGAGGTCGACATTCTCCAACGATCGCCACATTCCCCAGATTGACATCCCTGAAGCAGGGACTCAGATGAACGGACATATTCTTGTGGCGCTTATCAAATCTGTTGTGTTTTCGTACGTAGTGCAGGTAATCACGCCTGATGACAATGGTCCTCTGCATCTTCATCTTTACAACAACGCCACTGAGGACGCGACCCCGGATGCTGACATTGCCGGTGAATGGGCACTTCTTATCGACGTATGTGCCTTCGATGGCCTCACGCGGAGTCTTGAATCCAAGTCCTACACTTCGATAAAAGCGGGGTTGTTTCAAAGCCTTGCTAGAGTTCAGCAGCTTCTTTTTGTTGAGGAAGACATTGATCTGCTTTTGGAAAGCACGCTCTGTCTGTTCGGCCATTTTGCCAGTGTCGGCGGAAAAGGGTCGCGTTCTCAGGACTCACGTTCGTGTTCGTCTATCTAGACGACATCCTGGTTAGTAGCGCAACTGCCGAGGATCACGTGTCGCACCTACGAACAGTTTTCGAGCGCCTGGCTTCACACGGGTTGGTGATCAACGAGAGCAAGTGCCAGTTTGGAACACCGACTATCGACTACCTCGGTCATCACATCACACGTGAAGGAGCAATTCCGCTACCCGCTAAGGTAGACGCTATTCGAACGTTTGAAAGACCGACAACAGTGAAGGGACTCCAACAGTTCGCCGGTATGGTCAACTTCTACCATCGTTTTGTACCGAACGCTGCTCACATCATGCGTCACATCTACGCTGCGTTGGCTGGCAATCCTGTCAACTTGGAGTGGTTGAGCGACCTCGAAGACGCTTTCAACGCCGCCAAAGAAGCTCTAGCAAGGGCAACGATGCTCGTGCACCCACGCGCCGATAGACCCACCGCACTGACAGTTGACGCATCGGGAACAGCGATTGGCGCCGTTCTTGAACAGGACCTTGGTTCGTGGAAGCCAGTGGCGTTCTTCAGTCGCAAAGTTCGAACTGCAGAACAAAAGTACAGCGCTTTCGATCGCGAGCTTTTAGCTATGTATCTAGCCATTCGTCACTTTTGATATTTCCTCGAAGGCCGCACCTTCACGCTTTACACGGACCACAAGCCTCTGACCTTCGCGATTTCTAAAATCAGCGATCCGTGGTCGCCGCGACAACAGAGGCACTTGGCATACATCTCTGAATTCACCACAGATGTGCGATACATAGAGGGGAAGAATAACGCCGTGGCAGACACCTTATCTAGAGACGGCATCTCAGCAATCAAGGCACCTCTTCATGGTGTGGACTACGAGGCGATGGCAGCAGCCCAGCTCACGGATGACGGCGTTGCCAACATGCGATCAGCTCCGACGGGTCTTGTCGTACGAGAAATTCCGCTCAATACGAACGGCCCATCGATCTACTGTGACGTCTCCACTGGCCGACCTCGACCTCTCGTCCCCGACACGTGGCAGCGCACCGTTTTCGACGCAGTGCACGGCCTCTCTCATCCTTCGATCCGAACCACGAGGAAGATGATCGCAGAAAAGTTCGTATGGAGAGGTCTCAACAAGCAAGTCGGCGCATGGGCTAAGTCATGCCTCCGTTGTCAGGCAGCTAAAGTCCATCGGCATACAGCGTCTCCCGTGGCAGACTTCGCCCCAACGACGCGTCGTTTCGACCATGTGCACGTGGACTTAGTCGGCCCTCTTCCGCCTTCGCAGAACCACCGCTACCTGTTCACCGTCGTTGACAGGTTCACGAGATGGGCGGAGGCAATTCCTCTAGTCGACGCACAGACCACCACATGCGCGAGAGCCTTTGCTGCTCACTGGGTGGCTCGTTTCGGTGTGCCAGCGGACATGACGTCTGACAGAGGATCGCAGTTCACATCTGAATTGTGGTCGGTACTGTCGCAGCTACACGGTACACGTTTACACCGCACCTCCGCGTACCACCCACAGTCGAACGGACTGGTGGAAAGGTTTCACAGACACCTCAAATCCGCACTGATGGCTCGTCTCGATGGAGCTAATTGGCTCGACGAACTGCCATGGGTCCTGCTCGGTATTCGCACTGCGCCCAAAGAAGATCTCGGGTGTTCATCAGCGGAGCTGGTCTACGGCGCGCCACTGACGGTCCCGGGAGATTTCATCCCTCGTGGGCAAGAGACTCAGGAGGCAGCACGGTTCCTTCCGCGACTACGCGAAAGGGTTCGCGACCTGGCACCGAGACCTTCCATCCCGCACGGCACCAGACCGTCGTTTGTGCCGTCCACTCTGGCACACAGCGCCTACGTCTTTGTGCGCCGCGACAGCCACCGTCCACCCCTCACACCGCCGTACGAGGGACCCTACAAGGTATTGGCGCACGGCGAGAAGTCGTTCGTACTCGACTACGGCAATCGACACGACCGCGTCAGCATCGATCGCCTGAAGCCTGCCCATCTCGACTCGGATATTCCAGTCGATGCAGCTAAGCGAGCCCCCCGGGGCCGTCCAGCTGCCGTGCACACACGATCTGGCCGCCAAATCAGACGACCAGAACGCTATGCCCGGGGTGACGGGTGCTAAGGGGGGTTGTGTAGCGGTCGGCTACTTATGATAGCACCCCTTAGTGACTCTCGCATTTTCCAGCTACAAACGATCGATATATATATATATGTATATATATATATATATATATATATATATATATATATATATATATATATATATATATATATAGCAATGAAACCATGCAATTATCCATTTAAGCTATAACAGTGTACCCAGTGTCTGCAAATTAAACCTTATTGCATGACAAATAGTAATTTTGGGGTATAATGCCCACCCTCTATCTCAATACTCGGCTCGGAAATAACAATTTTGTGATCGCCAGGTGGAGACACGCATCGATATTCGTATCCAGTTCATCGGCGATTGCAGTAAAATTTAAAGGTAAGGTGTTCGCATTAACAATTTAACTTTAGAATTGTAAAATGGTCCCTATGCAAAAGTAGGACTTTATGCAGTACCCACGGGAAACAAAGTGATAAAGAGTTATTGAATATGTAGCATAGTCAGATATGCACACCATAGCATGTATGTGTATGTATAAGTTACGGACGATATACGAGTAAAATTAAGAGTCATTATAATATTTCTCATGCAGTGGCGTATCTAGGATGTCGCAGTGGTACCGTGTTTGAGTTATGTCACCTGACCGTGTGTGAGTTATGCCACGTGACCATGTGTGAGTTATGCCACATGACCGTGTGTGAGTTACACACGGTCATGTAGTATAACTCACACACGGTCATGTAGTATAACTCACACACGGTCATGTGGTATAACTCACACACGGAGTTATGCCACATGACCGTGTGTGAGTTATACCACATGACCGTGTGTGAGTTATGCCACATGACCGTGTGTGAGTTATACCACATGACCGTGTGTGAGTTATACTACATGACCGTGTGTGAGTTATACTACATGACCGTGTGTGAGTTATACCACATGACCGTGTGTGAATTATACCACATGACCGTGTGTCAGTTATATCACATGACCGTGTGTGAGTTAAGCCACATGACCGTGTGTGAGTTATACCACATGACCGTGTGTGAGTTATGCCACATGACAGTGTGTGAGTTATGCCACATGACCGTGTGTGAGTTATACTACATGACCGTGTGTGAGTTATACCACATGACCGTGTGTGAGTTATACCACATGACCGTGTGTGAGTTATGACACATGACCGTGTGTGAGTTATGACACATGACCGTGTATGAGTTATGCCACATGACCGTGTGTGAGTTATACCACATGACCGTGTGTGAGTTATGCCACATGACCGTGTATGAGTTATGCTACATGACCGTGTATGAGTTATGCCACATGACCGTGTGTGAGTTATACCACATGACCGTGTATGAGTTATGACACATGACCGTGTGTGAGTTATGCCACATGACCGTGTATGAGTTATGCCACATGACCGTGTGTTCGTTATACCACATGACCGTGTGTGAGTTATGCCACATGACCGTGTATGAGTTATGCCACATGACCGTGTATGAGTTATGCCACATGACCGTGTGTGAGTTATACCACATGACCGTGTATGAGTTATGACACATGACCGTGTGTGAGTTATGCCACATGACCGTGTATGAGTTATGCCACATGACCGTGTGTGAGTTATGCCACATGACCGTGTGTGAGTTATGCCACATGACCGCGTGTGTGTTTTGTCACATGACCGCGTGTCAGTTATGACCGTGCACAGCAAGTGCTGCTCTGACTATTGTACTAAACAGTGTATATTGACCCTAATACATACTTAAGTAGGGGAACGGGGGTAAAGTGGCAGAGATGTTCTAGTGGGGCAAAATACCAACAGGACGGGGCTTTGTCCCATCGGTAGGGCATAGCGTCTATACTTAGGACCTACGCTTAAATAACTACCACGTTTTTTACATAGATTATTTAAGTTAAAATGGAAACACACAAAATGTACAAAAGACAATAAACTAAACCATGCACAAATAAAACATAATATACCCAAAGGATTCGTTCCAGCAACCGGTGTCCCAAATCACTCAGAGATTGCTAAAAACAATTAAATACATTTATCATACACGCACAAAAGCTTGCCATTGAAATTCTGCAGACACAAAAGCTAACGTCGTAAGCCCAGTGTGCTTTACAATCAAAAACTGAGCATATGAGTCACCACACCGCGACTGAACAACACTTTTTTGGATAACCCGGCCCAGTTCGCCAGTAGACACGGGTCAGTGACTAATGGGAGCAGGTAATCGGGGGCTCTCGGCGAACTGTTGGCGCCGCAGACAACTCGGTGGCTGCAGCAGGACGACCAGTGAGTCACTGACGAGGCTACAATGACGATCTCCTCGGTCAACAAAGGCGACCACAACGCGAAGGTCCTACTGATCTCGTTGATTATAATTTATCAGCAATTCACAGCGTGTCAGGTGAGTCACCTGGTTCACAGCGTGTCAGGTGAGTCACCTGGTTTACAGCGTGTCAGGTGAGTCACCTGGTTTACAGCGTGTCAGGTGAGTCACCTGGTTTACAGCGTGTCAGGTGAGTCACCTGGTTCACAGCGTGTCAGGTGAGTCACCTGGTTCACAGCGTGTCAGGTGAGTCACCTGGTTTACAGCTGTGGAAACGTTTTTGAAGTACGTCACTGACAGTCGAGCGTGTCCTAAAGCATTAGCATGCACTGGTTAAAATTGTCTAGACTGCGGCCACTTTTAGAAAACTTAAACCCTGTAAGCATGTTTTTATTATGTTGCTGTAGAATGACTCCATTTGACAGACATTTGACATTCGACATCTTGCACGACACACGTACAAGGTTTCATCCATCTAAGTTACTATTGAGATGTTAAAATAAATATATATATATATATATATATATATATATATATATATATATATATATATATATATATATATATATATATATATATATATATATATATATATATATATATATATATATATATATATATATATATATATATATATATATATATATGTATAGAAACGTTGAACGCGATTATCTCAGAAATATGTTCCCCCCACACCATCACAACAATGCCGTGTCCTGCACTCACAGTCTCTGAAAGTGTCAGCTCTCTATGTTCAATAATAATGAAATAATAAACCAACATATGCTTAGATCCGAGTACCCGCTTAATATGGTCGCTAATAAAAACACGATGCTCTGCTGTGTGTACGTCCTGTTGAACGTCAATCGCGTGTGCACCGCGCGCAGTGTGCGTTCCAGCGGCGCGCAGTGTGCGTGGCAGCGGCGCGCAGTGTGCATGGCAGCGGCAGGCAGTGTGCATAGCAGCGGCGCGCAGTGTCAATTGCAGCAACGCGCAGTGTGCATGGCAGCGGCGCGCAGTGTGCATGGCAGCGGCGCGCAGCTTGAATGGCAGCGGCGCGCAGTGTGCATGGCAGCGGCAACCAAGTGATTATCAGGTTATCGTAAACAATCGTCAAACCTTTCTTAACAAACAAAACAAACGGAAGTAATGTTTATGACACTGGCTCCCTGCCTATTTTAAGTTAAAACTAAAACCAACCATTTGTTCTGCTCTACGCTAGTTACGTCAGTGTACCACTCGTTAACATGTGTGCTATCTCCGTGGTATCTCCGTGGTATCTCCGTGGTATCGGTAGCACACAATCCATTTATCTCCGGTCGCACGCAGATAAGAGTTGAGAGGATCATCGAATGTGCACGAAATCAATATTACAGTGCATTTGGCAGTACAACAATATCATCCGATAAGTGACCGACTACGAGGGTGCCAAACACCTTATTAAACACTTTTTATCTCACAACATTGATGTTCGTACAAATAAATTATATAACTTACAAGAAACATGCGTATAATTCAGTACACTTCTTATGCACGCACGATAGCATGTCGTTGAAAGTGTGCAGCCCATGGACATAAATATAGAATACGTTAGAAGGAATAATTACCTCTTTGGTGCTGACACAAAAACTAGCGTCGTGCGCCCAAGGTGTTGCACTGTCCTGGCGTGAGTGTATTAGTCATCACAACGCCACTGATTGGGACCGCTTTAGATAACGGGGCCCACTGCACGAGTAAACACGGTTAATTGACTAACGCGGCCCACTGCACCAGTAAACACGGTTAATTGACTAACGCGGCCCACTGCACTAATAAATACGGTTAATTGACTAACGCGGCCCACTGCGCTAGTAAACACGGTTAATTGACTAACGCGGCCTAAATTGCCAGTAAACATGGTTAATTGACTAATCGGAGCAGGGCAACCGAAGGTGGCTAGTGAAGTCACTGTCGTGGCTACAATGACGACCTCATCGGTCTACACGGGCGGCCTCAACGCGAAGGTTTTACTGACGTCGTTGATTATCATTTTATTAGCAATTCACATATAACTAAATTACACAGGGGGTTGTGCTATTATGACACGCACTGACAGTACTCCTGGTGAATTTAACCCTTTTACACTTCTATGTGGGTGCAAGTATTGATATCCTAGCCAAAACATTACCCCATCCTGTACAGTTATGAATGCCTTTTTTTGTCGTGAATACACATTAATCAAAATTGTAATACTTTAACCAAAGTGTGTTGTGGTGTTGCTATTGTGACTCTCGTTAACATTACTTCTAGTCATTTCAGTCATGTTGTAACTATCTGTGTGGGCACCTATTGAGTTTCTATCCACACAGTTATACCACACTGTACCGTTGCGAATGTCTGTTTTATCGAACAAATATACATTAAGATATCAATATAACTCTTTAGCCACATTAAGTAATTGATTGACATAATGCCACCCACTGGAATTACTTCTGGTCATTTTGAGCCATTTGGTTTCTCTCATTGGGAGCAGGTATTGATTTGGAGGCCAATAACTTCATCCACCTTTAGTAAAAAAAATTGCGATTTTACAAGGTGTGAAATATTTGGGTCAGGAAATTTATATTTGCGTCCATATAGATATGCCATATGGCCCCAAATTGCCAGAGTTAATGTCAAGGAATGTCGCAATAGCAAATCATCCAATTTAATTTAGTTAAACGGTTAACATTTATTTTAGTATGTATGTTTTTTTAAATATATTGACACTCGCGACCAAAATGACTAAATATTACCAGGATTAATGCCAGCAGTGTCACAATAGGAAACAAAGGCATTATTCTATGGTTGACAGACTACAATTTCATGGCAGCTGTTGAATATATATATATATATATATATATATATATATATATATATATATATATATATATATATATATATATATATATATATATATATATATATATATATGAATCCATTTCTATAACTAGCAACATCATATCTTTGACTCAGTGGGGGTGTGGGGCATGTGCTATCTTTGACTGAGTGGGTGTGGCGCATGTGCTATCTTTGACTCAGTGGGTGTGGGACATGTGCTATCTTTGACTGAGTGGGTGTGCGGCATTTGCTATCTTTGACTGAGTGGGTGTGGGGCATGTGCTATCTTTGACTGAGTGGGTGTGGGGCATGTGCTCTCTTTGACTCAGTGGGTGTGGGGCATGTGCTATCTCTTACTCAGTAAGTGTGGGGCATGTGCTATCTTTGACTGAGTGAGTGTGCGGTATGTGCTATCTTTGACTGAGTGGGTGTGCGGCATGTGCTCTCTTTGACTGAGTGGGTGTGGGGCATGTGCTATCTTTGACGCAGTCGGTGTGGGGCATGTGCTATCTCTTACTCAGTAAGTGTGGGGCATGTGCTATCTTTGACTCAGTCAGTGTGGGGCATGTGTTATCTTTGACTCAGTGGGTGTGGGGCATATGCTATATTTGACTCAGTCAGTGTAGGGCATGTGTTATCTTTGATTCAGTGGGTGTGGGGCATGTGCTACCTTTCTAGTGGCTCCCCAGTTGAATAGCTGCGAGATATTGCGTTGTTTACTTGAAGAACAACGTGCCTAGGTTGGTAAGGAAGTGACACTTGTACAGCAGGTTGAGTCTACATCTTCAACACTTCCCGTCTGTTCCAAATAATTGGTGCACATTACCTCCTATCATAATTTATCAATTAAAAGGTGTCGTCTATTTTGAGCAAATTCCGGATCCACCTCTATCTACCAATGCGCATTGCTGATTAGTGTTACTACGAGAGGGAAAGTGCTGGAGGGCGTGATCGACTTCAAGTATCTTGGCAGCTTCATCTCAACAAAAAATATCGGCAAGATTCGGTAGCACGAGCTTTCAACAGACACACCAACATCTGGAAATCTACTACTTTTTACATCAAGGCAAAACAGAAATATATACATCCAACATCCGCTCTACATGCTTCAGAAAGATGGAGGACCAACATCCGCTCTACATGCTTCAGAAAGATGGAGGACCAACATCCGCCCTACATGCTTCAGAAAGATGGAGGACCAACATCCGCTCTACTTGCTTCAGAAAGATGGAGGACCAACATCCGCTCTACATGCTTCAGAAAGATGGAGGACCAACATCCGCTCTACATGCTTCAGAAAGATGGAGGACCAACATCCGCTCTACATGCTTCAGAAAGATGGAGGAACAACATCCGCTCTACATGCTTCAGAAAGATGGAGGACCAACATCCGCTCTACATGATTCAGAAAGATGAAGGACCAACATCCGCTTTACATGCTTCAGAAAGATGGAGGACCAACATCCACTCTACATGCTTCAGAAAGATGGAGGACCAACATCCGCTCTACATGCTTCAGAAAGATGGAGGACCGACATCCGCTCTACTTGCTTCAGAAAGATGGAGGACCGACATCCGCTCCACATGCTTCAGAAAGATGGAGGACCAACATCCTCTCTATATGCTTCAGAAAGATGGAGGAACAACATCCGTTCCACATGCTTCAGAAGGATGGAGGACCAACATCTGCTCCACATGCTTCAGAAAGATGGAGGACCAACATCCGCTCTACATGCTTCAGAAGGATGGAGGACCAACATCCGCTCCACATGCTTCAGAAAGATGGAGGACCAACATCCGCTCTACGTGCTTCAGAAGGATGGAGGACCAACATCTGCTCCACATGCTTCAGAAAGACGGAGGACCAACATCCGCTCTACATGCTTCAGAAGGATGGAGGACCAACATCTGCTCCACATGCTTCAGAAAGACGGAGGACCAACATCCGCTCTACGTGCTTCAGAAGGATGGAGGACCAACATCTGCTCCACATGCTTCAGAAAGATGGAGGACCAACATCTGCTCTACATGTTTCAGAAAGATGGAGGACCAACATCCGCTCTACATGCTTCAGAAAGATGGAGGACCAACATCCGCTCTACATGCTTCAGAAAGATGGAGGACCAACATCCGCTCTACATGCTTCAGAAAGATGGAGGACCAACCCGAACCTTTAGAGCCAACTAAGCTGTTCTAAGGGAAGGTGCCTCAGCCACAGAACACGTCAGGAGCATCGACTGACCAACGAGGACATCTCCGAGCTGCAGAACAATAAATGAAGTTCGCTTGGAAGACCTGCAAGTCAACTGGCTCGCCCAAGACCGGGCTGGCTGGGAGACTTGTTAGCGCCTTAAGCTCCTGTGGGAGCAGCTAGGATTGGGTGAGTGAGTGATTAATTGTGCAACTACATATGTTTGAGATAAATTACTTGATTTCTCACAAAGTGGACCACAAATATTGCTATTTAACTGTAATCTCAGAAGTAAGTGAATTGCCATATTGTTTTCTATATATGTGCCATTGTTTGACCACTGAATGCCATTTTGAGACTTTGCCCGCACCCCGTGGATAGCCAGTAACGTCTCATTTAATTGGGGATATAAAATAACCATTGAGAACAACATGCACCCTGGCAGTGACCACCCCGAATGCCAGCATATAAAGGTCGGCTTGGCGATAATGTCCTGAAAAGGCTGACTAGTTGAATGAGACCTCCAAACACCCATACAATTGTAGTAACCACAACATACAGACTAGTCAGTTAATAGAACGTTGCTGAGTGCTGGAAACACAAAGAACTAGAACTATGGGCCTGCAAGTAAAACATATTACAATAAAGTCGAGTTGTCCGTGTGTTTGGCAATACACTTTTTCAATGCGTATGTCTCAGCACTGCGACTTCACCGAACAATGTCGATCCATAAATAGTTGCAGCCGTGACGCACCTTTGACTGAGCGGATGTCTGGAATAGACAACGTGAGAGGTGAAGTAGACGCGGGTCACGCGTGACGCTCGATGAAAACAGTGTAGCTGCTAACAGCTCGGTGACAAAGACTACCGACGGCGGCGTCAACGCACTACACGAGCTTCACGGACGGTCAGTCTTGGACGAAGGCGCTGTGATATGGCGAAAGTCCTACTGGTCACTGTAGTGGTCACTTTATTGGCTCATCATCGCTCCTCAGGTGAGTTAAGAAGCTCATAGGAACGTACAACCATGGCTAACTTGTCGTGGTCACTCAAGCGTGTCCTAATACACAGCTTGTTCACATGTAGTGTGTTTACATAGGAGTAATTAGCCATTAGAGTGAACAGTTAGGATCTCACTCGTTCGAAGCCCGGGCAATTTCGGACAATTTACCCTATGTCGCACCAATTAACGCAACTGCATAAACGAATAGACAGTGGTAGAATTATGTGAACGAATAGCTTTTGCGCAGTAATAGCAGCGGGCTGAAATGTTCTCACAAAAGTTAAGATGATGTTGGAAATGACAAGGATGCAGCGGATGAAATGTATGTGTAAGTGTTTAATCGGCCCCAGGGGTTGTTTAATCGGCCCCAGGGGTGTTTAATCGGCCCCAAGGGTTGGATATCGCGCTAGATAAGAACATAGGAAAATTTACATTGTTTCTTCACATGTCGCACTGTTCCGCACAAAGGTCTATTCAGAATTCTGAATACTATTTGGTTCAGACCCAGCATATACAAATTAACTTGTTATCGCTAACTGCGATGTATGTTATCGCTAACTGGGATGTATGTTATTGCTAACTGGGATGCATGTTATTGCTAACTGGGATGCATGTTATCGCTAACTGGGATGTATGGTATCGCTAACTGGGATGTATATTATCGCTAACTGGGATGTGTGTTATCGCTAACTGGGATGTATGTTATCGCTAACTTGGGTGTATGTTATCACTAACTGGGATGTATGTTATCACTAACTGGGGTGTATGTTATCGCTAACTGGTATGTATGTTATCGCTAACTGGGATGTGTGTTATCGCTAACTGGGATGTATGTTATCGCTAACTGGGATGTATGTTATCGCTAACTGGGATGTATGTTATCACTAACTGGGATGTATGTTATCACTAACTGGGGTGTATGTTATCGCTAACTGGGATGTATGTTATCGCTAACTGGGATGTAAGTTATCGCTAACTGGTATGTGTGTTCCTCGGCGTCTACTGCATTCGTAGACGCAAGCTACAAATGATAAACAATCAAAATTAATGCAGGCTTGTTTTTTATTCGATGCAATCAGTAGACACTATGTACTTGCTGGGATAATTTATTTCAAAGAAAAATTGAACAAGTCATGAAATGGTTATTATCGCCTTACATCTGATACATTTTGCTGACTATCTGAAGAAACTGAATAATACGTTCGCCATATTAAGACATAATTCGAAAGACATATTATCGCTATTTCGTGATCGAATACACTTTCATTTTTCTCAGGAACGTACTGCCGATTCGCCAACACGTCGGCCAGTCAAGGGTCGTGCATCTTCCCCTGCAGATGCACCGACGGCTGCAACACAACCACTGGCGACTGTCTCAACAGCGGACAATGTGGAGTCGGTCATCCGAGCGTTGCCACCTGGAGCGGGACAGCCTGTCAGACAGGTTCTTTTTATTGTTCTTCAATTACAGTTCATGATTCTATATAGTCACATATACTATGTGACTAGAATATTGTCGAACTGGGTGCATTCGCACCATTGATGTGTTAGAGACAGAGACCACCACTCTGTGAGTCCACGACAGGTTACACATTGGTGTGTTAGAGACAGAGACCACCACTCCGTGAGTCCAAGACAGGTTACACATTGATGTGTTAGAGACAGAGACCACCATTCTGTGAGTCCAAGACAGGTTACACATTGATGTGTTAGAGATAGAGACCTCCACTCTGTGAGTCCAAGACAGGTTACACATTGATGTGTTAGAGAGAGAGACCACCACTCTGTGAGTCCAAGACAGGTTACACATTGATGTGTTACAGATAGAGACCACCACTCTGTGAGTCCACGACAGGTTACACATTGTCACATTTACCCCATGTGTCGGATGTTTGTTCCACATGCGATAGCAAGACGTAATATGGACATATACTTGTTGTGTGTCATCGGAAACACACAAACTTCCAAATTACTTTCCACATACCAAATACGAGGCAATAGGGTTGGAACGATACATCGAACTATCGATGCATAGTGATAGTCGATGTGGCGATGTAGTACTATTGATAGTAAAGTTAATTATCGATAGTATTCATCGATAGTACAATGAACTATCGATAGTAACGATAGGTGGCAAAACAAATCAGCAATCAGCAAATCAATAATACTGTTCGTAAACGTATTAAGTACTTTTCATTATTTACATCAATAATTGTCTCTCACGGATTCGCCTTATGTCGAGTCAACTGCCTCCTAGGCCAAGCGATGACGTCACCAATTTACTCTTGTTTTGGACTTGTCTGCTCGCTAGGTGAAGCCATGCTCGATACTTAATATATCGGATGACGAGGATTTCGAGATTGTTACGAATAAACCTGCAAAGGCAGCGGTTTGGAATCGAACCAAGGGGATACCGACAAAAAGCAAATCAATGGGATATTAACAAGAAGGAAACCAAGGGAATACTAACAAGAAGGAAACCAAGGGGATACCGACAAAAAGCAAATCAATGGGATACTAACAAGAAGGAAACCAAGGGAATACTAACAAGAAGGAAACCAAGGGAATACTAACAAGAAGGAAACCAAGGGAATACTAACAAGAAGGAAACCAAGGGAATACTAACAAGAAGGAAACCAAGGGAATACTAACAAGAAGGAAACCAAAGGAATACTAACAAGAAGGAAACCTAGGGAATACTAACAAGAAGGAAACCAAGGGAATACAAACAAGAAGGAAACCAAGGGAATACTAACAAGAAGGAAACCAAGGGAATACTAACAAGAAGGAAACCAAGGGGATACTAACAAGAAGGAAACCAATGGAATACTAACAAGAAGGAAACCAAGGGAATACTAACAAGAAGGAAACCAAGGGAATATTAACAAGAAGGAAACGAAGGGGATACTAACAAGAAGGAAACCAAGGGTATACTAACAAGAAGGAAACCAAGGGAATATTAACAAGAAGGAAACCAAGGGGGTACTAACAAGAAGGAAACAAAGGGTATACTAACAAGAAGGAAACCAAGGGGATACTAACAAGAAGGAAACCAAGGGGATACTAACAAGAAGGAAACCAAGGAATATTAACAAGAAGGAAACCAAGGGGATACTAACAAGAAGGAAACCAAGGGGATACTAACAAGAAGGAAACCAAGGGTATACTAACAAGAAGGAAACCAAGGAATATTAACAAGAAGGAAACCAAGGGGATACTAACAAGAAGGAAACCAAGGGGATACTAACAAGAAGCAAATCAATGGGATACCGACAAGAAACGAGTCGCATGCCAACATTGTCACTTTATGTCGAAATTCAGTGGAAACAAGACACATTTGATAGACTACATCCACCGATATCCCTGTCAGCTTGTCCTAAACACCCACCGGTGTCCCTGTCAGCTTGTCCTAAACACCTACCGATGTCCCTGTCAGCTTGTCCTAAACACCCACCGATGTCCCTGTCAGCTTGTCCTAAACACCCACCGATGTTCCTGTCAGCTTGTCGTAAACATCCACCGATGTCCCTGTCAGCTTGTCCTAAACATCCACCGGTGTCCCTGTCAGCTTGTCGTAAACATCCACCGATGTCCCTGTCAGCTTGTCCTAAACACCCACCGATGTCCCTGTCAGCTTGTCCTAAACACCCACCGATGTCCCTGTCAGCTTGTCCTAAACATCCACCGGTGTCCCTGTCAGCTTGTCCTAAACAGCCACCGGTGTCCCTGTCAGCTTGTCGTAAACATCCACCGGTTTCACTGTCAGCTTGTCCTAAACACCCACAGATGTTCCTGTCAGTTTGTCCTAAACATCCACCGGTGTCACTGTCAGCTTGTCCTAAACATCCACCGATGTCCCTGTCAGCTTGTCCTAAACACCCACCGATGTCCCTGTCAGCTTGTCCTAAACACCTACCGATGTCCCTGTCAGCTTGTCCTAGACATCCACCGATGTCCTTGTCAGCTTGTCCTAAACTAAACAAAACCAACAAATGGAGGCAGTCCAGAGTTTTGGTATTAAACCTTGCCATTGACATCTTATCACAGGCGCGCTTAGACACACGTTGTTTATTTGTTTCAGGAAATGTTGCATACGGCAAGAACGCATCCCAAAGTATAGTTGACGGGGTTGCTGACTTCCCGGCCGGGAGAGCTGTTGACGGGGACACGAATCCAGACATGTCTGAAGGCCACTGCGCACATCCAGACACTGCCGAGGGTTCCAACGCCTGGTGGATGGTGGACCTGGGGGGAACGTACAACATATACAAAGTGATCGTCTACACTAGGGGAGATTCGAGTGGGTAAAATTAATATCTTACATAGTAACAATGTTGTGTGTCTAGGATAAAACAGTAAGAAGAAGAAAATAAATAAATAAATATAGCGACAAATTTAGTGAAAAACTACTCAAGGCGCTTTAAATTAAAACTGCATAATTAAATAAAATTTAAAATTAGATAATTAAATTACCTTAAAAAATTGCAGTAAAATTATATTAACATTTCATTAAAACATTTTAAAATAAAATAATTAAATTACATTAAAATAAAACAAAATTAACATAAAGAATTTAGATGAAATGATAAAATTACATTATAATAATGTTTATATAACTAAATTTTATTACAATTGAATAGTATAGCTACTAAATTTATCCTAAATACTTGCAGGTGATACAACAGTTCAGAAAAAAGGGCTTAAAGCCAAGTCTAAAAGTCTTTCTATCTGTTAAAATATTGGTTAAAATACAGTGTTTTAAAGTCCTCACTGGTCAGTTATATGTAAATCACTGGTCAGTTATATGTAACTAGATTGAAATCCAAGGCAAGTGGACAAGGAAGCCATTGGCTTATCGAGAGTCCAACACTTTTTCATCTACGCGTAACCCGCCCTCCTGAGATATAATAATGACGTCTATGGCTGCAGAGGTGTAGTTGTAGCGGAGTGACCGTGCACTCGGGACGGGGAGGTGGCTGCAGAGGTGTAGTTGTAGCGGAGTGACCGTGCACTCGGGACGGGGAGGTAGCTGCAGAGGTGTAGTTGTAGCGGAGTGACCGTGCACTCGGGACGGGGAGGTGGCTGCAGAGGTGTAGTTGTAGCGGAGTGACCGTGCACTCGGGACGGGGAGGTGGCTGCAGAGGTGTAGTTGTAGCGGAGTGACCGTGCATTCGAGACGGGAGGTGGCTGCAGAGGTGTTGTTGTAGCGGAATGACCGTGCACTCGGGACGGAATGTGGCTGCATAGGTGTTGTTGTAGCGGAGTGACCGTGCACTCGGGACGGGAGGTGGCTGCAGAAGTGTTGTTGTAGCGGAATGACCGTGCACTCGGGACGGGAGGTGGCTGCAGAGGTGTTGTTCTAGCGGAATGACCGTGCACTCGGGACGGGGAGGTGGCTGCAGGTTGCAGCGTGTTTTGTTCATACATTGCAATGTGTAGTAATTGATATGGCGTTAGGCTGTCAATGTGTAGTAACTGATATGGCGTTAGGCTGTCATGAACAATATATATATATATATATATATATATATATATATATATATATATATATATATATATTATAAAATAGTTGTTCATTTTGTTCTTGCTCACTACTATTCAAAATAAGTTCCAAACTGTTCTTAGACGCATTTGTATGTTTAAGGCGTCGAACTCCTCGATTCGTTCATACTACGTGTGAGCAACAGCTCTGACAGAGGCATACACAGCGGGTGTGCCAGTCACTACCGCCCCATGGCTGCTGGAGAAGCAGTCGCCAAGACGTGTACAGCGGTCGCCCGCTACCTCAGCTTCTGGCGGGACGAACAGTTCCGGTCGAATGCCACAGGCTTACCGTTGTGTGAAGTGGTTGTCATTGGTCATAGACATATATGTAAGTAGACGTAACGATTGTTTTGACAATAAACAAATTAACGCGAATACCAAGCAGAACTATTGGTAGTTTTCTCTTTTATTCGATTGAAAGTTAAACACAGTATTAGGTGTTGTGCTGCATATGATAACCAGTGTAGATTTACAGAATACCAGGTAAATACCAAGTAAATACCAGGTAAATACCTCAGTATGAAGCACCAAGTTTACTCCCTCTCATAATATGGTTTATTAAAAACATTTCAATAATGATCCATGCATGATGCTCTGATATGACAAACATCAATATGTTAATAACTACTATTATAGTAGTTATTAAAATATTGATGCTTGACAAGTAGATCTGAACACCGTGCCGCCATACGACAATGAAATGGTGTAAATAAAGGTTTACTCACCGGACGCATAAGTGGACTTATGCTGCTTTCCAATGAACTCGCATTTACCTTGAATACGAGGTCATGACATGTAAATATAGTTCATGATCCCCAAACAAGTTGCATATATATATATATATATATATATATATATATATATATATATATATATATATATATATATATATATATATATATATATATATATATATATATATATATATATATATATATATATATATATATATATATATATATATATATATATATATATATATATATATATTTAACAAGATTTAACAAGATTTGCCATCCAAGCCAAAGGCCCAGATGGCAAGTGGACAAGGAAGCCATTGGCTTATCGAGAGTCCAGCAATGTTCATCTACTTATAACCCGCCCTCCTGAGATATGTGTCAACCTTGTTTTTAAATATATTCACGCTGCTA
>BSQZ01000018.1:7728035-7755535 GCA_033239005.1 Lamellibrachia satsuma
AATTATATATCTATAAAACGTCAATTCCCACTTTGTGGATCAATGCGTTGTACATCATATACAATAAACTAACGTGTGTGTGTGTGTGTGTGTGTGTGTGTGTGTGTGTGTGTGTGTGCGTGCGTGCGTGCGTGCGTGTGTGCGTGCGCGCGCGTGCGTGTGTGCGTGTGCGTGTGTGCGTGTGTGCGTGTGCGCGTGTGCGCGTGTGCGCGTGTGCGTGTGCGTGCGTGCTTGCTTGTGTGCGTGCGTACGTGTGTGTGTGTTAAGCTAAAACTGAAAACTTTTAATATTAGTTTTATATCAATAGAGAAACACAGTAAATTAATTAATTAAATTACTTTAAAGACATAGATAAATGCGTTCATTAAATAAGTAAAATAACCAAAGCATACATGCACTTACTCTTTGGCTACAGGCTTTAAATGAAGCATTCATTGATTGTTGTTCGCGCTAGTCTAGACAGAGATAAACAAGTCTTCCGAACAATGTTACGTACACATGATACATCCTTGTTTACAGCCGCCAGAGAAGAGCGGGTGTGATGAACTAGTGGCCGTCAGTGTGCTGTATAAACGTCAGATGTCAGAACATGACGAGTGGTTGTACAAAGAAGCACCACAAGTGACGAGTACGCAACTGACGATAACTGATCTTTCGTCTGGACTGTATGACGTCAAAGTTCGAGCTGCTAACAATGAAGGAATCACGTCTACCAGCGACAGCCAGACCTCGGGTAACGTGTAGTACAATAGAGTGTGTCGTTCTCGTCAGGCGTGGTATGGGTCGCGGTCCCTGTCACACCATGGTGTCGTTCTCGTGACAACACATCAGGCGTGGTATGGGTCGCCTTCCTTGTCCCACTATGGTGTCGTTCTCGTGACAACACACCAGGCGTGGTAGGGGTCGCGGTCCCTGTCACACCATGGTGTCGTTCTCGTGATAACACATCAGGCGTGGTAGGGGTCGCGTCCCTGTCACACCATGGTGTCGTTCTCGTGTCGTTCTCGTGACAACACACCAGGCGTGGTAGGGGTCGCGTTCCCTGTCCCACCATTGTGTCGTTCTCGTGACAACGCATCAGGCGTGGTAGGGGTCGCGTTCCATGTCCCATCATGGTTTCGTTCTCGTGACAACACATCAGGCGTGGTAGGGGTCGCGGTCCCTTTCACACCATGGTGTCGTCGTTCTCGTGACAACACACCAGGCGTGGTAGGGGGTCGCATTCCCTGTCACACCATCGTTTCGTTCTCGTGACAACACATCAGGCGTGGTATGGGTCGCATTCCCTGTCCCACCATGGTTTCGTTCTCGTGACAACACATCAGGCGTGGTAGGGGGTCGCGTTCCCTGTCACACCATGGTTTCGTTCTCGTGACAACACACCAGGCGTGGTAGGGGTCGCGTTCCCTGTCACACCATGGTTTCGTTCTCGTGACAACACACCAGGCGTGGTAGGGGGTCGCGTTCCCTGTCACACCATGGTTTCGTTCTCGTGACAACACATCAGGCGTGGTAGGGGTCGCATTCCCTGTCCCACCATGGTTTCGTTCTCGTGACAACACACCAGGCGTGGTAGGGGGTCGCGTTCCCTGTCCCACCATTGTAAGTAAAATAAACCTATTAGTGAGGAATCGCAACACTAGTGTTGAGGAGTTTGACAACATTTCCATCGGAAACAGCAAACTCAAGATAATAGGCGTAACTACCAATGATTTACGATGCTTTTCTCATCAATTCCACTATATGCAGTGAGGCTGGGTGATTTGTTTTGTGTTTGTCACGTAATCATTGTTTTCTGACATTGCAACAACATTTATAGGTTCTACAAGTCCCAGCACGCTGTCGTCAGTTGGACGCGGGGCACCATTCGTTTCTGGAGTGTCTGTCAGCGCCATTGTCATCATTGTTGTCGTCTGTGTCGTCGTGTTCATTATTATCAGGTAAGTGGTATGTTATTATTTGATAAAAATTAAATGAAATTCTAAATTTTTTATTTCTTAGTCAATGTGGGCATTGTTTTGGTAAATCCAAATGGTGCCGTTCATATATCTGTATGTATACTAAATAGATAAATAAATATATATATATATATATATATATATATATATATATATATATATATATAGCTACTTTTATTAATGTGGACGAACAATTAGTGGTGCTTGAGATGTCGGGATTCTGCTGAATACTATTTATGACATATCAATGTCGATACAAATGACTAGTGGAAGTTATTGTTCAGCTAGTTGTTAGTTTAGTGTTGTTATTTATTCTTGTTATTGTTGTTGTTGTTGTCATGTAAATGTAAATGTATAGTACGTGCAAGTGCAAATATTCGCACACATCTTACATGCAGACGTAGACGTGCAGAGCGGAACAAAAATACCACCTCTAACATACAGGTGACCTTCTCGGCAAGAGTCCAACAGGGTGAGTCCGACAGGGCAATTAATATTCCGCGGTATTGCATAAATAAGCACACGTTGATAAAATAAGCTAAACTTCAAATCTAATAAATACAGCTTAATTGCATAATGTACACATTTACAAACTAAGCTACATTCAAATCTAACCAATATATCTTAAAGGTGCTTCTTCGATTCAATTAATTCGATTAAAATAATAATTAAAACAAAACCTACGTAGTATCCACTGAAACATGCTAGCTCGTTTGTGCAACTTTTGTATGTATTTTGTGAAATCATCAGACAAACTATTAAAATACTTAATGCTTATTCAAGAATTACGTGAAATGAAAATAGAAATGCTGAAAAATCATGTGATTAGCGAGACGATTGAAGTCACGCCCAAGATCGGCCTTGACTCGCACAGTGTTTACAATTTAGGATATCCACTATTTTGATCCTTACCAGATTTAACGACTGAAGTCAATTCTTTCGATGATTTGAAAAAAATAATAATTTGTTATTAAAAAGACTGCGCACATTACATATAAACTAGTCACACACTAAACATCCGGACATAAATAAATCGGATTCGCGATGGGCTGAACCACTCGAGGAAGCAGCTTTAAGAATACGAATACGTACATATTGACAAAATAATATAACCTTCATATAACCACTAAATCTTACCGGACAATCTGGACAACATCCAGGTATCAGTAATATTACACTGCGTTGTGCGTAGATGACGGGGAGGCGAACGCTGGGTTCGAAACAGGTCAGGCAGCAGGAGACTGGGAGAGTCGCGAGGTCAACGTCAACAGGCAGTCGATGCCACCCAGGGTGGCAGGCCCGTAGCCAGCCGTGCACAAGGGGGGTTTCCCAATACAGATTCAAGGGGCGCCACAAATTCACGGGGGTTATATTTTCCCAATCCATACTCCAGGGGGAGTCACAACGTCATGTGAAGGGTCATATTTGTACATTGCAAAGGGCGCCACAAGTACTGCATAACAAAGTATTGTGTAAGGTGCCACCCGGATACTACGAAGACGCGACTACTTTATTCGAAATTGAAGAAAAGCAGTCAAAAGAAATGTCAAGGTCACAATTGAAGAGAATCATTTCAATCAATTTCAGTCAACATTTATGAAAAGCACGGTCACCTGTCGAGGTCTAAATTGTTGTCAGATAAGCATAATCAAATGTCGAGATGTGATAATTCCCAGACATTATAGAAGCCTTTGTGTCAGGGAGATTGAGAATGACCGTAGAAATCCCATTTTAATTAATGTGTTTGTGCGTATAATAATAACAATAATAATACTGATAATAGTGATAATGATAACGGTGATCTAACTATAATCGAGCTAGCGTGTGTTTGTGTGTGGTTATGTTCACGTTTTCCTCGTAGACGTCTGCACCTCGGGCGCCAAACTTTCAGGGATTAATCTACGACCCCACGAATAAAATGTAACACCTTGATTTTTTTAAATACCCCGTATATCAAGGGTTCTTAGTGGTTTTTTTTATGGTAAATCAACCACGCACACGCGCAGCGAATACTTCGGTACGTAAACCGTTTGAAAGGACGTATCGCCATCTGGGCTTTTTATATTAATTAAAGTAGAAAGAACTCACCCACGTATAACAATATATTCACATGTCTATCCATGGGTATCCATGAGTCTAAATTAACGCGACTTCAACATTTCGAACATGCAACGAGTATTGCACCACGTGCGTGAGGCGGTTGTTTCTGGTAATACGTTTGACCTTAAACAATCTCGAGCGTATTGATGGCATATTGGCCTGAGGCATTTGGTAAACCTTGCTATCATGACTGTCACGTATGAACTACCAAGGTATCCCGTCCGGGGGACGGGCATTTTTGCTAGCAATAATAATACTAATAATACTAATACCACTGCTACTACTACTACTACTACTACTACTAATACTAATATTAATACTACTACTTCTACTACTACTACTACTACTACTACTACTACTACTACTACTACTACTACTACTACTACTACTACTACTTCTACTACTACTACTACTACTACTACTACTACTACTACTACTACTACTACTACTACTACTACTACTACTACTACTACTACTACTACTACTACTACTACTACTACTACTACTACTACTACTACTACTACTACTACTACTTCTACTACTACTACTACTACTACTACTACTACTACTGCTACAACAACAACTACTACTACTACTACTACTACTACTACTACTACTACTACTACTACTACTACTACTACTACTGCTACTACTACTGCTACTACTACTAATACTAATATTAATACTACTACTAATAATAATACTAATAATAACAATCTTATGTAGCGCCTATATCCTCTAGAGGCGCAATAAACCAGAACCATTAAGCGTAATCATGAGCAGGGTCACGCAAACGTCATTATCAGAACAAAGGGCCACCGAATATCTATGGCGGAAATGAAATTTAGAATAAATATGTTGATATGTAAATATATAAATATGCGTTGATTTTGTTTCGGAAGGTTTGGCTGAGTAATAGTTTCAGATGATTTCAAAGTGACGACCCTGCTGCAAATTAAGCTTAGTTTCAGGAACAATAAGTTGTTGTGAAATAGATGGTCTGAGCTACCTAGGGATATTTTAAAGAAGAAGCAGGCTAGCCGAGAAGGGCGGTTGTTGTGTAGTACAACTTAGATAAGATGTAAACAAATTAAACAATTGTATATATATTATTTTCATATTATTTGGTGTTCACGCTTATGAGAGGGGGTTCACATTTTGGGGGGAAATGCGTGTGTTCATATTTAGGGGAAAAGGGGGTGTTCATATTTTGAGCGAAATGGGGGTTCACGTTTTGGGAAAAAAGTGGAGATCCACATTTTGGAAAAAAAGGGGTTCACCAAAGGTGGGGTTCACATGAATACTCTGGCTACGGGCCTGTGTCGCTTTCGGTGACATCGACGCTTACGACAAGAGACGGCATGACGGCTTCCAGGTGAGATGGCTTGATACATATCGGAATCGGAAGTGTTTACTTCACCATAATACTATATACATATACATACATACATACATACATACATACATACATACATACATACATACATACATACATACATACATACATACATACATACTTTTTATTTCCTGTACGAGATAGTGCCGGAGTACATGTCATGTCTGTATTTCAGGAACAATTCGGGTTCCTGTACGAGATAGTGCCGGAGTACATGTCATGCCTGTATTTCAGGAACAATTCGGGTTCCTGTACGAGATACTGCCGGAGTACATGTCGTGTCTGTATTTCAGAAACAATTCGGGTTCCTGTAGGAGATAGTGCCGGAGTACATGTCATGTCTGTATTTCAGGAACAATTCGGGTTCCTGTACGAGATAGTGCCGGAGTACATGTCGTGTCTGTATTTCAGGAACAATTCGGGTTCCTGTACGAGATAGTGCCGGAGTACATGTCATGTCTGTATTTCAGGAACAATTCGGGTTCCTGTAGGAGATAGTGCCGGAGTACATGTCGTGTCTGTATTTCAGGAACAATTCGGGTTCCTGTACGAGATAGTGCCGGAGTACATGTCATGTCTGTATTTCAGGAACAATTCGGGTTCCTGTACGAGATACTGTCGGAGTAAATGTCATGTCTGTATTTCAGGAACAATTCGGGTTCCTGTACGATATAGTGCCGGAGTACATGTCGTGTCTGTATTTCAGGAACAATTCGGGTTCCTGTAGGAGATAGTGCCGGAGTACATGTTGTGTCTGTATTTCAGGAACAATTCGGGTTCCTGTAAGAGATAGTGCCGGAGTACATGTCATGTCTGTATTTCAGGAACAATTCGGGTTCCTGTACGAGATACTGCCGGAGTACATGTCATGTCTGTATTTCATGAACAATTCGGGTTCTTGTACGAGATAGTGCCGGAGTACATGTCGTGTCTGTATTTCAGGAACAATTCGGGTTCCTGTACGAAGTGCTAAGTATGCGCTGGAGTACATGTCGAGTCTGTATTGCAGGAACAGTACGGGTTCCTGTACGAAATAGTGCTCGAGTACATGTCGTGCCTGCATTTCAAGATCAGCATGAGTTAATGTACGAGATAGCGCTGAAGTACATGTCGTGTCTGTATTTCAGGATAAGTACGGATTCCTGTACAAGATAGCGCTATAATACATGGCGCTGTTCGACGAGTACACGAACTTCTGCTAGGAACGCTACGACCTTCGTCATTGACTGCAAATAGCTCCACCTGGCGGATAGTTATAGCAGCTTTCAACACAACCATTATTTCGCTCACATAGCAACTCTCAAAGCAACCAGAGAGTCACGGGCTACGGTCTAATGACATTATAGTATATTTTATTATAAAGACAAATATCGAAGTAGTTCACTGACAATCAACAGTTGTGCTAGTTCAATTGTTTTTAGCGGATCTAATCCCTATCGGAATGACTAAGCTATGCATATCTGCTCTGTATGCTCTGTATGCTCTGTATGCTCTGTATATTCTGTATGCTCTGTATGCTCTGTATATTCTGTATGCTCTGTATGCTCTGTATATTCTGTATGCTCTGTATGCTCTGTATGCTCTGTATGTTCTATATGCTCTGTATGCTCTGTATGCTCTGTATGTTCTATATGCTCTGTATGCTCTATATGCTCTGTATGTTCTGTATGTTCTATATGCTCTGTATGCTCTGTATGTTCTATATGCTCTGTATGCTCTATATGCTCTGTATGTTCTGTATGTTCTATATGCTCTGTATGTTCTGTATGTTCTGTATGCTCTGTATGCTATGTATGCTCTGTATGTTCTTATGCTCTGTATGCTCTGTATGTTCTGTATGCTCTGTATGCTCTGTATGCTCTGTATGGGCTTTCGAGCGTAGAAATAATAAGATGTACTTCTATTTCAGCATTGCTACTGCCAACAATGCCACAGATATATCAACCTGTGTCAGTGTAATTTTGTATATCCACAGACGATAAACACCAGTATCGCTGGATAACTGTAGTACTACCATGCGCCTGTGCTAAACGGTTTAGCCGTAACTTAGTAATAACTACTTGCCAAAAATTATTTTATTCTTGCATACATGACTAGACATTGCTTGGAAATACCTTGTAGGATATTTGTTATAGGTGAAATAATTTTATTTACAAACTGTAAATAAAATGTACAAACTGTAAATAAAATTCAAGCAGAAACTTCCCTTATTTGTCATGTCTCTTATTAATCTGCCATATTATATACTACACTTCGAATCCAAAACAAATCACGTTCTTGCTTAACTTGGCGTTTGACACTCACCTCCCGTATATGTAGTTTATCACATTCCTCTTGTCCTATGTTTGGACTACGATAAACTAATCATATTGGTTGTTGCACAAAATTGCGTCCTTGCAATCTGCTTCGTTTTTCAGTTTTACTACATATGCCTTTAATATATAATAATGACTCCACCTCCCCTTCTCTCTCGTCTGTTAAAGATATTTATTCAGCAACTTGTGTGTCTTTATGTGCTCCGAGCATTTAGGCATATATATTAACGTGTTTCGAAAATAACTTCTGCACCAAGCAACGACCTCTCTTTCATCTCGCGTTCGGAATGTTGTTATGCTGTTGACAGCAATGTAGCAAACAATGTAGCAAAAAAGTAGCAAACAATGTAGCAAACAATGTAGCAAACAATGTAGCAAACAATCTCCAGCACTGCCTCGACGCAAGATCGGCGACAAGTCAGTGAAGAGCTGGTCGACCTTGACGACTTCAGCAGTGACGTAAGTCCCGCGACGAAAGCCGTGAAGGCAGCTGACAACACTCACAAAATCAACCTCTCCAGAAGAGCATCCGCCACCCTCAAACGACTGAAAAGAACTACAGCACATCAATTTCCGTCCGTCCGTCCATTTGCATGTAACATAAAAGCATGTTGACTCGGGTCGAACTAGAGTCGCCCATTTAGACTTGCCTTGGAATTTAGTGGCTCGAAATGACTAGAGACTTGCCTTGGATGAATGTCACTGACTTCAGACTTGATTTGACTTGCCAGATTGTGATTTACCACCAAGTCTGGTGGCTCGAACAGTAAGCAAAACAAGATTGTGTTGTGACGGGCCGCACCGAGTACAACAAGCCTACACATAAGCCTACACACAAGCCTACACACAAGCCTACATACAAGCCTACACACAAGCCTACATACAAGCCTACATACAAGCCTACATACAAGCCTACATACATGCCTACATACAAGCCTACATACATGCCTACTAAAAATTACCGCATATAAACAAGAACTATCATGGCGATGTGAGCCCTTGTGATTTGGGGCTGATTCGAGTCGGACTCGATTAATCCATTTTAACTTCACTTGACTTGGAATTCAGAAAATGACTCGAGACGTGACTTGGAGGTAATTGACTTGAGATTTGACTTGACTTACCAGTTTGTCAGTTGCCAACAAGTCTGAAATATTACAGCAAGGGTGTTTATTAATATGTCAGGAACGTTCGCGACAAGGTTGAACCACTAGAAAGCAGTGCTGGAAATATAATATCACAGAGTTTTTTTAATGGCGGAAGACGTAAAGGGTACTTCAGAGAATATATTAGTTCATTATTAGTGTCAGATTCTACATTTCAAGAATCTAAATGAGACTATTTAGGGCAGTTAATTGTAACTCCAGAAATGGTAGTTACGAAAATCAAGTAAAGGCAAAGAGTGACAATAAATCACCTGGACTGGAATTCCGCTAAAACTACTAATGAAAACAGTAGAACAAATTAGTATACCACTTGCAAGTGTGTTCAACTTGTTATTAAATGAGGGAGTGGTTCCTTTTGAATGGAAGAAGCAAATATTATGTCTTTATTTAAACAGGGTTCCAGAAATAAATCAGAAAATGTCAGACCAATAATTTTAACATTAGTGATTTAAAAATATTATTACAAAGGTTAATTAAAGTGAAATCAAAGGCATTTATTTGGGCCTTTGCACCTATAAGAGTGCCTGAACACCAACTATTTGCAACTAGAACCAAGAATATAACGTAAGCAGTTTATTGGGAATCTGTTCTACACGTGCAAAATTCTAGTCTAATTTAGACCATTTCGAGACTGACATATTCATCAGTGTTTGCAAATGACCAATCTGTGTAGACCCCCAACGTGGCTGTGACGTAGGCTGTGTATTTCGCCTGTATTTTTAACGTGGTTGAAATGTGCAGTTAAATTTTTATTTGCTTATATATTGGATTTATACGCAGCAAAAACTCCTGCAGTGCTGTACTGTGCAGCATTCGAGTGTAAGCATGATTCAGCGAGGTACAGAGAGTTGTCTTTTTTATTTCCTCTGGAAAAACAGACAGTAGTGAAGCAATGGATTCACAATTGCGGGCGGGCTGGTTGGAAGGCCACGCGATATGCTAGACATTGTTCGGCCCATTTTGAAGAGTCGTGTTTTTAAGTTGATATACTTTCATCAACTACTGGGTCAAGATCCTTCAAAACGTCGGCGACGGAGAACGTTAAAGACTGAAGCGGTACAGACAATCTTCCAAAATGTATCTCAGCCGAAGGCTTCAAACACAACGAAAACACTCGATCAAGAGAACTGTCAAACCGGAACGCGAGGCGGTTAGTAAACAATGAATGAATTGCCAAAGAAGTTGATTTTAAACGCAAAAAGCATGTCCAAAGTTATTAGTAAATATGTGAATAAAATCGTCTACGTCTACGTCAGGCGTTTAAAGTTGGAATTGTGGGAAACCTAGTCAGCTCTTGACGTAGGATTCTGAACAAACATGGCGCTGCCCGTGCAAAAACAGAGTTTCGATGTTCAACGAGGTATATTTAGTTAACCACTTGCGTGATATTCTTGCTTGTACTTGCAAATGGTTAGTTTTCAAGTATTCTTATAGGTGCAATGGCCCCAAAAGTGCCTTTGATGGAATTACTTGTTAAGCATACATTATTGAACCCATCTCAACATGAATGCCTAAAAGCGGGGTCATGCTTAATAAATAGTTTATGTTTTTTTAGAAGAAATACTAAGTAGGTAGATGAGGAATCACCATATATTTGTAATGAACTGCGAATGTTCAGTGACCCGCCGCCGTGCGCCTGAGGCGGAATGAACTTTTTGTGATAACGTAGAGAAGGGATTGAACTGTTATCCAGGCATAGATGCCTCGCAGCTACTTTGTAGCTCTTAGAACAGGGTTGTGTGATAGTAAGACATGTCGAGGCACGTAAGCAAACACAGCTGGGTTTTATCTTTAGTCATGATGAATATAACGATGTCGCTTACCTTCGGTTGAAGTTTGGATAACAATGGGTCATGTAAAACGCTATTATTGGTTATTTCGCAGGGTGAATAATTCCTTGGCCGATTACTACAGAATCATTGCTTATAATAACTATATAGATCCAGGAGTCTATATGTTTTCTTGTAAATTACTGAGTAACTATCGTATATTAAATGTTTATTTTTCTTTCACATGTCTTTGTTGTCTTGTTCGTTTGTGCAACCACCATTCCCGAGCATTAAAGGCTTTCCAACTAGACCTGAGCCAAACAAGAGCCGAGCGGAAACCCTGCCAATCCGTGACAATTCGACGTCTCTGGGAAGCATACAGCCACGCAGCAATTACTACGCGAAGGCTATAGAGACAAGGAGGTTATTATGAGATTGACCGTTTTTAAGATATCGAATGGGTACGAAGATATAGATAGAAATATGTTTCCTCGCTTAAGAAAGACAGTAGAACTAGAGGACACCAAGTGACGTGTTTTGAAGGATCAGTGTAGATTAGATACTAGAAAGTACTAATTCTCACAGGACAATACATAAATGGAACACATTATCTACAGGTTGTGTAAATGTTAGCTGACTCTCGATAAACCATTGGATTCATTGGCGCCATCTGGAGTTTTGCCTTGGATGACAAACTTGTTCAATGTTGTTAAACTTGAACAGTATTCCAAATCGCTGCATCCATCCAGCAACAACTAAGTAGGCGTTATTATTATCTTTACGTTTACATAGACAACATTTAAATTCTACCATTGCAACTTCCACTACAGCTCTTTTGAGATGTTGACCCCCTATAACCCGACCCTCCCCCGGGGAAAACTAAACACATACAAACCATCGTGCAGGGCCACGTCGCCATACTATTGCGCGTCTTTCACCGGCTTCTTCTTTCGCAGATTGTCGAGACGTTTGCATTCGTCCTTGCATTTCAGTAACGGAAGCTGACACTTTGCCACGCCGTATGTGTAGTAAATAGCCGGACCCATAGGCGCGATCCAGTAATCGCAGTCAACTGATTTAGCTAAGCAGGGATACATGCATTGTTCTAGTTGATCGTCCACTATCTCTGGTACTTGTCCACTCACCAGGAGGGCCGCAGTCAACCAGGTCAGCAACTGTAGACAAACAATACAAACACGAAACAATATAAACATGTTCTTGAGATGACCAACGTCAATTGATACCAATCGCGTTCGTGCAACCAGGAATGTGTATCGCGGCCGCCTGGGTAGGACTGTGGGCATGCGTTACCTTACGAGCCAATAGATGAAACGTGTAATGTAAACATTTGCAAAGCAACATAATTCATTCGTGAGCACCCGAAAACTTCGCTTGCAACGAGTTTACGCTAGGATCGAGTAAAATTTACGCTTAAATAAAGAGAGAAGATATAACAGCGACCACTTATAGAAACGCGATATCGCTACTTCGAGAAGGACAAATTGCCCCGCTCTGGTCAATAACGTTGTCAGGTCCCGTCACGTATAGAGGCGGGAACGTACCATTAATCTCTTCATTTTCCTGGACTTCGACGATGCTCGCAAACTGAATATAGAGCTACGGTCGCAACTGAAACAAAAGCTCGTTAAATGTGGTATCCTTATTGTTCTTGATAACAATCGCAGACATACTTAATCACGCAACCTAAAATTAGTTATTTACCAATCTTGCGAAATCACACGCATACACGCACGCATGTGCATACACGCGCGTACATACACACGCACCCGCACACGTACACGCACGCGCACGCGCGCCTGCACATTCATTAGCTCACCTGTAGAGAAGCTTGGCGACGAGACACAGTGAGAGGGCCACGGAGGACTGACGGTTGCGACCGAGTGCACTGCTACTCTACTTGTGTCTTACTTGTTGACATTAATCTCACATGTTTCCAAGTCCTATTTGATTAAGACAATTTGAAAGTCCTTCTGTGGATAATTATAGCTACCCCAACACGGTGGACTTGAGTGTTGTGTCAACTATGTATCTGGGGTCAAAGCTGGCGTTGGTATGTAGCTTGAACTCCTTGTTTAAGCTCTTCAGGTCTGCCATGACGAACTCCAGGTGTGTGTGTGTGTGTGTGTGTGTGTGTGTGCGTGTGCGTGTGCGTGTGCGTGTGCGTGTGCGTGTGCGTGTGCGTGTGCGTGTGCGTGTGCGTGTGCGTGTGCGTGTGCGTGTGCGTGTGCGTGTGCGTGTGCGTGTGCGTGTGCGTGTGCGTGTGCGTGTGCGTGTGTGTGTGTGTGTGTGAGAATGTGTGTGAGAATGTGTGTGAGAATGTGTGTGTGTGTGTGTGTGTGTGTGTGTGTGTGTGTGTGTGTGTGTGTGTGTGTGTGTGTGTGTGTGTGTGAGAATGTGTGTGTGTGTGAGCATGCGTGCGTGCGTGCGTTCGTGCATGCGTGCGTGCGTCCGTCCGTCCGTCCGTGCATGTTTGTTTGTTTGTGCATGCGTGTGTGCGTGCGTGCGTGCGTGCGTACGTGCGTGCATGCGTGCGTGCGTGCGGCATAGCCAAGCATGGCGCTATAGTTTTTTTGTCAGAAAATATTATGACGTCCGATCCACTTTCATCAAAGCGTACGCGTTCAGCACCCCTACACATTCTTGCAGGTGGATTCGCCGACCGTCTGGCTATATCGTCTGACTATATCGTCTGGCTATATCGTCTAAGTCCTAAGCCAATTGGATAAGTGCTTCATGCAGGCATTTTGATTTGAAAGCGTGAAAGAATTTGCTCCAACCTCCGCCTCAACTCTTCGAAATCCCATTATTTTTGGACTTTGGATATTGGTGAAATTGTAGGAACTACTAAAAGTACTAGACTGTTATCATTGATATTGTTATCATTGATATTGTTATCACTGATGTTGTATGGCAAGCTTTTTGTAATCACGTACAAAGTCGATGTGAACCGCCCGTGAATCGTACGAAACGGTGGCGAAGTAACGCAAATAATTGGACAAGGCCGTCACGTCCAGTGTCACGTCCAGTGTCACGTCCAGTGTCACGTCCAGCGTCACGTCCAGTGTCACGTCCAGTGCGACGTCCAGTGTCAGGTCCAGTGTCATGTCCACTGTCATGTCCAGTGTCATGTCCAGTGCAACGTCCAGTGTCATGTCCACTGTCACGTCCAGTGTCACGTCCAGTGTCACGTCCAGTGTCACGTCCAGTGTCACGTCCAGTGTCATGTCCAGTGTCACGTCCAGTGTCACGTCCAGTGTCATGTCCAGTGCGACGTCCAGTGTCAGGTCCAGTGTCATGTCCACTGTCATGTCCAGTGTCAGGTCCAGTGCCATGTCCAGTGTCATGTCCACTGTCATGTCCAGTGTTAACTTATAGAGATCGCTTAATTATTTCATTATCAAACAAGCTGCGGCACATATGAAAATCAATTATTCGTGTCGACTTGTTTCCGTATATTTGTTTATGCAATTAAAGGCGCATTTGTCTGCTGTTTTCACGCAGGGGCTCGGTCCGACGGCGAAGAGTAGATTACCCGTGACATTGACAACAGAGTTACACGGCGAAGAGTAAATTACCCGTGACATTGACAACAGAGTTACACGGCGAAAAGTAGATTACCCGTGACATTGACAACAGAGTTACACGGCGAAGAGTAAATTACCCGTGACATTGACAACAGAGTTACACGGCGAAGAGTAGATTACCCATGACATTGACAACAGAGTTACATGGCGAAGAGTAGATTACCCGTGACATTGACAACAGAGTTACACGGCGAAGAGTAAATTACCCATGAGATTGACAACATAGTTACACGGCGAAGAGTAAATTACCCATGACATTGACAACAGAGTTACACGGCGAAGAGTAGATTACCCGTGACATTGACAACAGAGTTACACGGCACGAAACGTTGCGCTCAGAGAAATCCAATTTTGCTCAAATCATCGAAAGAATTGACTTTAGTCGCTAGATCTGGTAAGGCCCAAAATAGTGGATATCCAAAATAGTAAATGATGTGAGGTAACAATGCGACCACGGACGTAACTTCCATTCTCCCACCGATCAGTAAATGATGTGAGGTAACAATGCGACCATGGACGTAACTTCCATTCTCCCGCCGATCAGTAAATGATGTGAGGTAACAATGCGACCATGGACGTAACTTCCATTCTCCCGCCGATCAGTAAATGATGTGAGGTAACAATGCCGACCATGGACGTAACTTCCATTCTCCCGCCGATCACACGACACAATTACGAACTTTCACAGAGGGAGAAATTCGTGAGGTTTCACCGTTTTCATGTCACTTAGTGATTGATCGAGCATTAAGTAATTTAATAGTTTGTCTGATGATTACACAAACATTACAAACAAACATTGAACAAACGATCTACATGTTGCAGTGGATACTATGTAAGTTTGATTTTTCGCAAACAGAATTTGAAATGACACTAACAAAAACATTTTATTGTGGAGGGAACTTTAGGCCAAACACAATGTACAGCTCCGTCTGATTAATATTAGTATCACGTCCTGTAACTTGGCCTTTCCTGTTGTGCGCCGTTGAACATTCCATGAATATGTTATTTCTTTGGGCGTAAATGGAGTGATTTCTCATTTCCTCGCGCATGCGTTCTCGGAAGGGCGCCACGAGAGGGGACAGACCACTGTAGAGAATTGCATCGGTGGCGATGTTAACGTTTTGTCTGATTATAAGAAAACGTGACCATCAAAAATTCTGAAAATTTTCTATAGCAACTGCCATCATCATATTGACATGCTGACCAAATGTTGTCAAAATCACAAATCTCTTTTAAAAGAGATATGTGCGATGCCCGTAAATTTTAACAAAAATAGCCATGTATTCATGCGCCCACGTGGCCCATAGCAGAACAATTCCCATAAATCCCTCCGCCTGTTAAACTCTAAAAAATGCATTATTTCACAGCCAATAGCTTCTACGAACAAACCTGTGAATATGCCTGTCAACTGCACTTATGTCACATCATATGAATTGTTTAAATTCACATATCGCAATTTAATACGCCCTACATTCGTGTGAAACAGTACAACTGTGGTCTTACCCCGAGGGTCGAAATGGCGACGCGGAGCAACATAAATCCTTGCGAATCTGGCAAAAAAGAAGAAAGTCGAGTGGGGGAGGCTGTTTCTTTCAACTCTCTTGGGTTAGTGATTTTTGGTATATACGGGCAAGTAGCGAAGCAAGAAAGAACGCTTAATGCATGATATGCGATGTGTATTTTGGCATTGGGCACTGGGGGAAAACGGTGTCTAACCTAGAGCGCGACTGCCAGAGAACGAAGGCTTCTGCTCTGTATCGTGTGGGTGGCGGTATCGAGCAGTATGTCGCCGCCTGCACCGATGTTGACAGGGTAACGGCAGCAGAAACCACGTTTGCCAACTTTATTGTTTAGAGCAACTTGCCGTTGGCGATGACGGACGATTATATCAAGATGGTTGGGGAAAATGTTTCCCGATTCTGACATTGTCAAAAAGTGCTCGGCAGGGAGAATCAAAACCACCCAGATCTTGTCGTCAAATTATGGGTTAATAGAGTGATTAGCAGATTAGTGCATAATATAGCCAGTTCCAAAAAAATTGCAAATTATTTTGTTTTTTTGTAGGCCTATTGCTAGCCTATGTTGTTCATTAAAAATAATATGACCCTCCCATCGTCTAACATCAACTGTGATACTGCGAAAAATAAAACAACACAACCAGGGGTGTGTGCTATATACATGTGTGGAAATCTTCTCCTGTTGAGACATCGTTCGCTGGTACCCTCGGGTTATTGAGAAGCAGTGTCAGAAGCCTCCCCCCTGATGTGCCACCTGTAACTATAATCTAGCACATTCTTCAAAGTGAATGACAAAGTTTAATTGTTATCTACCCTGTAAGGCCCAAATATCTTCATGAATATTTAGTGTAACCTACAATCGCCAGGTGCCAGCACTAAGTAGCCATTGTTTAATTTTGGGACTTGAGGCATGATTGTATAAGTAATGTAATGTTATGCTAAATGATATCTAGTCAACAAGGACCTTTTACATTGTGGCACATATGTCACGTGGGGCCATACAGGATCAAGGGGACAGTCATATGGTGAAAGTCTTGTAGTCAGAGTCAACATTTTCATTTTCTAGCTGTGATGTTTACTTACTTATCCTGTTATGCTCTGGTTGGTGCATATGAGGTCACTAAGTTGTCATCTTTACACGCAATATGCTGTTTTTACAATTATTCATGATGAAAACAATATGAAATTATGTTTTAATAGTGGTTAAAGGAACTGCCATCACATGGATTATTTGTTGTATGTCATAACCATAGGATGACACGGGTCTTTCCATAATTACGGTACACTTTCAACTACAGCACGTTTCAACAGCAAACTACTGATATAGAAAAAATATGTTTAATAAAAGACACGTATTGATTTAATTTATAGCCTCCGTAGACTTCATGTATATACAATCCCACTACAGGCCTATTTTACCCATTTTGTGGAATACTGCGCATCTTACATGTCATTACACGCACGCACGCACGCACGCACGCACGCACGCACGCACGCACGCACGCACGCACGCACGTACAAAGTATCATGTCTTACATACATAGTTTCTTAACTGTTAACTATGATGTGTGTACAATTTGTTAAAATAAAACATGCCACATGTGGGTGCGCTTGTCTTATGTCTTATTATTGACAGTTGCGAATATAATCTACACTAATTCAAGCAAAAATAAGCCTAATACATCAGGTATTATTGTATCTAATATATGATATATTGCGGAATTTATATAAACATATCTCATCTGATCACGTGGGGGTGGCGGGGTGGCGGGGTGGCGGGATGGCGCGGTGGTGCGATGGCGGGGTGGCGCGGTGGCGCGGTGTCGGGTAGTTAGAACATCGTAATCCCAAGAGTGAACCCAGTTTCGAATCATCTCGCTGTCGTTTAGAAGCTTGGACAGTTTCGTTCACTCGTTGCTTCAGTTTACTCAGCTGTAAAAATGAGTTCCTGATTACAGACAGTGGTGGAATTATGTGAACGAATAATCTTCGCGCAGTTATTGCAGCGTGACTGAATACTTCCCAGAGAAGTTGCGTTGGCGTTGGAATCAATAGGTTTTCCAGGGGGTGAAGTGTAAAGCGTGTTGAACAGGCCCAAGGACTGGATACAGCGCTATATAAGAACGTACCTTTACATACCTTTACATTCGCAGTTAGATTTCTGTTAAGTTGAGAATGTCATATTATTTCCCTTGTTATGATTATGTGTTTATGTGGCAAGCTATAGACAGCTATGTGCATAAAATAATACGTTTTGTTTTGTATTATTTATATAAGCTCCTGACTGGGTTTAACGAACACTTCATCATTAAAAACCTTCTTCGGTGCAAAAAACAGTTGCATAATGTTTGGGAAAAGCATATACACTGTATCTATTTAATGTGCTATGACGTCCAAATATGACAAAGGACAGTTTGGCGAAATGCGCATTCTGCTGTGAAACAAATAGTTTGGTGTGGCATTTTAACTGGGACGGATAACGTCACATTGATCAAGTGGTAGCGTCGCATCGTATGGTAGCTTCAAACATCTTCCACTGGCTGTCAAACGACCGAACCATGCGACAGGATACAACAATGTGTGGGCACGTCACACAATGTGTTTGCACGTCACATAATGTGTGGGCACGTCACACAATGTGTGGGCACGTCACACAATGTGTGGGCACGTCACACAATATGTGGGCACGTCAAACAATGTGTGGGTACAAAACACAATATGTGGGCACGTCACACAATGTGTGGGCACGTCACACAACGTGTGGGCACGTCACACAATGTGTGGGCACGTCACACAATGTGTGGGCACGTCACACAATGTGTGGGCACGTCACACAATGTGTGGGCACGTCACACAATGTGTGGGCACGTCACACAATGTGTGGGCACGTCACACAGCTAACCACACTGGCAATACATTTACGCACATGTCAAATAAAAATAATCAGACCATAAACTACAGATGAAATAATGACAATGTCCAGCTTCCATCTATTATCACCTGACTGGGACATGCGTGTTGTGTCAAGTAGCACCGTTATCATCTTACTCTGAATATCACATTACAGCGCTAAGTTCTACGGAACAGTAGGATCCGGGATTGTTAAATATAATTCATCACACACTCACATTTTCACGAAATTTAATAGAGGTATAATGTGCTGTGAAATTTTAAAGAAAATTGTAGGACAATTTTGCACGATCCAAAGAAACATTATAATGGCCGCCCGATATCAATTGTGGTTTCACACCATATCATGCACGCATGTACGCCATATCATGCACGCCATATCATAATAATATATATATATATATATATATATATATATATATATATATATATATATATATATATATATATATATATATATATATATATATATATATATATATATATAGCGCCCCATTCAAATGATTGTTCTTGGGCGCTGTACAATCCTGTATACTTTTTAAATAAAATCATACACATTTTCAATACTAACGTTCATAAATCTGCAATTATTGCTAGTAAATGGAATAAAATAATATATTGTCTAAGTAAAATAGTTAAACTAAAAAAAAACTGGGTAAAGGCACAAGTATGTGTATAATAGATGAATAGATAAATAGATCATACACACACAATAGCACGTCATGCGCCCAATGTGTTCCGCAGTCCAAAACAAAGCGTACGAGTCACCTCGACACGATTGAACGAGACTTTGATGACCCGGCCCAGTTCGCCGCCAGACACGGTTGAGTTCCTAATAGGAGCAGGTCGTCTGGGGGGCTCTCGGTGGCGCGGCAGACAACAGCAGGACGAGTAAGTCACTGACGCGGCTACAATGACGCTCTCCTCGGTCCACAGAGGAGGTCATATCGCTAAGGTCTTCCTGGCGACTCTGCTTATAATTTTTTCAGCGATTTACAACGTGACAGGTGAGCTACCAGGTTCATAGTTGTCGAAGAGTTGACTTTCCCAGTAAAGCGTGTCCTATCCCAAGCCTACTATGGCGTGAGCGTACACTCGCTTTACTTCCTGGTATTGAGTCTCCACGTCTAGATATAGTTGAAGGTATTATACACATAGGGCCTAGTTTGTATGGATCTTGATGTAAATATTAACTTAACATGATACGTATGCCATGGTTTGTATGCGAGTGCATATATAATACATGTAAACATTACACGTTCAGGTGAAAATATGTGGGCGAACACTTTGAAATTAGTGGAACCAGCGATGAATATACGAGACACTGTATTGCCACGAATAGTACAATTATATAGCAATTGCGATTAGGGTCACGAGGACGTTAGCAACGCTCCTTTGACGAGACCAAAGCATTTACAACACCAGTCGTGGGCAGAGTAGAGAATTAACACGTGTTTTGTGGATAGCATCATTCATCTACGTATTCTAAGAGAAAGGATTGAGCTAGAAATGTGCCATAGAATTGCTTTGACACAAAACTTACTAACACCGCAACTGTCTTTCATCATTTTCAGACGTCGAAAATTAAGCTTAATCAAGAGAAAACTGTATTTCGGTTATCTGTTGGCGTGTGTCGTCACGCATGTTTGTCAGGTTTTTAAAATATTTTCGGTGCGCATTAAACGACAGGACGTTTTGTGGAAATAACACGTTAGACTACGTGTTGGTATGTTATTATTCATATTCATATTAAACGAAATTGGCAATTATGTAAAAAAAACACGAGGAACTCGCATTGATGGGAAACATGTATATGACATATGACATTATAGCTTTGTGAACTATTAAAACGTCACTTTGTAAATATAGCGCGGTTGATAATTTTTTGGAAACATTTCATATTAAAATATAATTAATATTTATTTCACAAACCAACTGCAATGTGTTTGAATATACTATTTATAGCATTAGTCGATGTTTTTGTAATTTGGTACGTGATCTAAATTGCTACCAGACAAAATAAAAGTTCAAATATCTATCAAAATATAGTAATACAAATTGTGAGTGAATGTGTCGATGACATCAAATGTTAAATGGTTTGTCTAACTGTTCCAGTACCGCGCAGTTGACCACGCGTTAGCCTTTACAACATCTTAAGATCGTCAAGCCAATTAATGATGTGTAGCTAATATTGTAGCAATTTTTTATTGATAACATCCTTTAGTAGGTTGGTGCACAGTATGTGGAAAAAGAAGACGAGGGTATTGCACCACCCTTTATTTTCCCAAACCTTGCTGATTTGCCCTCATTGTGCCCGGCAAATGTACCTCACAATCTTAATAATTTATTTAATTTATAACTCATAAATTTAATTTATAACTCCAAAATAAAACCATGTTAAGGAGTATTTACATTTGACCGACATGCTACGACTAAAGACAATATATGCTGTCTAATTGAGCTACTTTAGATTACAATTTAACACAGCAGACCCCAGAAAGACTACAAAGACAGGAAAAACTGAACTACACAATAAACTATACAAATATATAGAGTTTGCTAAAATAGATAAGCCATTTTTTTACATATTTCGCTCAAATAAGATATTTTATAAATATGGAAACAAATATATACAATAAACCGTACTATATTCTAGAAAAACTAGAATATAATACACATAACCCCTTGTGTATTTCCCCCTCTTTAATATAACCTAGACTGGACAGGAATGATTTTATTATCTTGATCCTTGATCTTTCACCCTTAAATATAAAATAGGCGAAAAAAATAAAATCGCCTCATATGTAAATGTCAAGCCGTCATTCATAGAACACATCTGGAGCTAGTACATTCAAAGTACTGTTACTTACCTAGAAATGATTTCGCTAGACTGATTCGTTGGACAAATTAAGAGATTATTGTAATCAGTGTAACCGTAGAGATATGTTGAATACCTTTTTACCAGGCGGGGCAAATCAACAGTTCATGTGTCATACTGTAGTAAAATTTATTGATGCTAATAATCAAGTATTCTTTGTCTCATAACATCTTAATTAAAATATCACTGGACACAATAACTATTAGTAGTGAATGGTGCAAGGTAGAACTTGATTTGATTTGTTCAGGAGCGCGTTGCCGATTCGCCAGCAGGTCGACCAGTCAAGGGTCGTGCATCTTCCCCTGCAGATGCACCGACGGCTGCAACACAACCACTGGCGACTGTCTCAACGGCGGACAATGTGAAGACGGTCATCCGAGCGGCTACCGCTGGACCGGGACAGCCTGTCAGACAGGTTCGTGGCATATTTATAGGAGAAGGTTCGATGATATGGGCCACTTTTTCACATCGATATTTTGGAGCCGTGTGACTAGATATTTGCTGCGTGTAAAGTTGACATAAAAGTTCTCGAGGTAAACTATTGCACCCGTAGGTTTTTTACTTTATTTTGTGAGGACGGTGAGAACATTTTCTCCAAATGGCTCACATTACATTATGCGTTGGAAATATGAGCATGTCCTGTGGATACAAATGGCATGGGGTATCATTTATTTCCCAAGATGGTCCTAGACACACCAGAGTACACACACAAACACGCACGCACGCACGCACGCACGCACGCACAAACACACACACACACACACACACACACACACACACCATTTCTAAGTTACGGAAGTGGCCCATATTACCACTATGCGTATATTACCGAACCGTTCCCTACACATGGATGTCGTCCTCATGCAATGTGTGCAGCCATGTGTATATATAATTCAATATAACAGATATATCGGACCACGTAAACGATTTATCTGTAAGTCCGAAATAGGAAAAACGCGTTCCCAGTCTTGCACTGATTCTAACCCCAATCAATTAATAAGTAAAATATCAGTTTGTTATAAACATATTTTCTTTCGTTTACATAATTGAATATACTAGCTATACATATCACATATTTGCATTTCCCTTAAATTCATGAATTCAACATACAATTGCTACAACCTTACCTCATTTTATTTCCAGAAAATGCATTTTTACAATGATTCATAATTAGTGTGTTCAGATTAGTGGAAACATACAGTATTGCATTTAATAATTTAAGAAACACAAATGCCAATAGCACCACGAAGAGAACTAGAAGAGAACTAGAAGAGAACTAGAAGAGAACTAGAAGAGAATGGTGTTTTATTGTTTTATTGTATTAGTCCATGGGCCAGATAGGGAAAACCTCCCCCCAGAGAATTTACGCCACATTGTTTTTTAAGAAGCTTATAACATACATATTTGAAATTCAGTTGTTTGCTGCAATCGTACATTTTTGGGTGGTTAAATACAACCAGTGTCAATAGCAAAACTTGAAAGTAAGGAAGGGAGTAGGGATAGATAGTAGTCCATTTTATCAACACATATCTGCTGACCATAGCAAATGAGGTGTCATTGGAAAGGTATTTGAACATATTTTCCAACGAAGGTAAGGTAACATATAATTATGCAAGAATAACGTCATTATGACATCATACCTGAGCTATGTTATAGAAACTACTCAACATTTTAGTCCATAGGCCAGACAAGGGAACCCCTACAACAACAACGGAGTCCCACGTAGAGAATTTACACCACAATGTTTTAGCATACACTGCGGGTTCAGTGTGTCCAGATCAGATACGCCAGTATCAAGAAATCCAGTCGACTTGACTATTGAACAGACGATCAATCGCCATGCGAAATCCAGGGGAGGCATCATTGGATTCAGCAGAAACTATCCAGCCTACTACCGGTGGTGTATGACCAGATATGCCAGAGCAGGCTACGTAGAAACCACATTGAATATGGCAGATATGAGATGTTCCGAAGACAAGGCACACAAAGACCTTCGGTCACCAGAGATCAGACGTGGCGACAAAGATGTTCAGACAATGATAACTGCTTTTATACAGTTTAATAAATCCATTTGAAGTTGAGGTCAATGAAGATCTGTTTTGCATTTCTTTTGGCGCACGACCCTAAGCTGAAGTTACGAATGATATATTGAATGCTGAAGCAGTTGGCAAAGCAGCAACCTTTCTCCAGAAGAGGCTTGTTGCCAAAACTCTCAAATTCCATGCACCTCTTCCAAAGCAGTCCTTAACGACGTTTGGTTCTCTTGAAAAACGAAGAAACTAAAGTCCTCGAAGATAGTCCAAATATCAGCACAACGGAATCTCTTTGGACAGCTGCTAATTCTCTCTGAAGACAACAACTTTACAGAAGGTACTGCAATATCCACTTGGTTCGGTCACATGGATTTTAGCTACACCGGATGGGCTTCCAGTAAAGACAAAGAAGGCTTATGGCAAGTTATGAGAAACTACAACTTCGACGAAGATTTTATACAAATCACACAGGCACTGTATACAACAGTGCAGAACTGTTATACAACCAACTTGAACAACTTTTCAAGACAGTTGCATGGGTGCCCACTCTCGCCTTTTCTCTTCAACATATTTTCCGAGAGCACCACGCATTAGAGCCTCCAAGACTTCGATACCAACATATCTATTGATGGAAGGCAGATTTGTAATATTCGTTTTGCAGACGAAATTGAGGCAGAGAGAATGAACTCCAGGATCTCACCACCTGACTGAAAAAAGCAAGAGCTTTTGGGATGGAAGTGAACTCAATGAAAAACAAAGTACTTATCGTCAACAGTACCGACCAGAACCCCCCTCCCCCATTAACATTAACGAAAGAATGCATGAGACAGCAAGTGGATTCGCTTGTTGGAAAGTAAGAACCCTTTTTTTTAAAGGTGAAACGTCGAAAGCTCAATACTTGAAAACCCACCCGGCAAGGCACCCTGGAGGGCAAGAGAAGGCGGGGGCCGCCAGAGGAAAAAACTGGCTGGATAATAATAAACATGAATGGACCGAGCGAAGCTTCCTGACCACACTACATACAGCAGAAGACATACACTACTGGCGAAGACCATGTGGAAATGGCACCCAAAATGTTCTGACATGATCGTGCATGCAATATTCTAAACGAAGCCTGCCTAAAGTTGCTTACCTTATTTAAACATTCGTTGTAATAAACGCAAATATATACAAAAACGTTATCCTTTTAAAAAAAATCCCGCATTTCTTTAAACTTTCCATTTCAGCAATAATGTTGCACATAAGGTTTTTACGTTGATAGTTGTAGCAAGAATTGTATATATATATATATATATATTGGAGTATCCTCATTTCACAAATACGTTCATTCTGCGTGTCGGCAACATCCCAGACATATATTATATTTAAATGAATGTGTATATTCAATTCACAGCAATCACAATTTAGGAGCAAGCATACCTTTTTAACGACTGTGTATATTGCAGATGCAGATCGTCTCAACAAGTTCATACTAAGTGTTGGCAACAGCTCAGACAGAGCCACGCACGCGGGTGTGCCAGTCACAACGGCCCCGTCACGCACGCGGGTGTGCCAGTCACAACGGCCCCGTGGCCGCTGGAGCAACAGTCAACAAGTCGTGTACAGCGGTCGCCCGCTACCTCAGCTTCAGGCGGGATGGAGGTGTCGACTCATATGCAGCAGGCTTATGTGAAGTGGTCGTCATTGGTCATAAACATATATGTAAGTAGAAACAGTGCTTGACAGTATTGTTTGGCATTACATATTTGTTTGTTCCAAACATGTATGTCATGACACTAAGATGATATTGAAAGAAATGTCTGCGGAATAAAATACTAAAAATAAACAATGTTGCATGAATATGCAGTAAGTTTGTTTACTTAGGAGAGGTCATGGTGTATTTATTCTGCACATATTCTTATTAAAAGGATTACAAGCACCGTGGCAGAACAAAAACTAACATCTCATGTTCCATAGCGTGCCAACATTGTCCGTCCACGAGTGCATGCAATGACGTCATCGGCTGTGCCGTCTGCGCCCCGGGCAAACAGCAGCCAGACTGCGTGAAAGGTGATATTGTATTTTATTTAGACGTTAGCATATGACCAGTCCACACCATAGATATGTAAATATATCTGTATGGTCAATACTCTGAATGCACACCATCTAGCGGTATTTCATCGCATATGCAGATCGTTGTTGTACATTGAAATGGGTCTGTCTTTTAAAGTTAATGTGACAAAATAAAACGGCTAAATTTCAGTTAATGTAAAATAATGTGACACTCATGTAACATGATTACAACCTATGGGGTGGCATATGCTTTGCACAAAAAAAAACGTAGTTATTTTAGAAAACATATTACAAAACGAACCGGTGAACATACTGTTATCGTTGTGATATTAACATAGTGACGATCTCGTCTGTGTCTCCAACCGTGTGCTTTGTCATTGTGAATGTGTCTGTATGCATGGACATTCAGCATGTGACAGAGGAACTTACGGGAAGAACTGTGAAGAAGACTGCGGACATTGCAAAGACATCCAGCAATGCGACGTTACGAACGGTCACTGTACAACTGGCTGCGAGACGTGGTACACGTCAGATGTGTGCAAATCATACGTGCGTAAGTAACATTACCCATATTGGCCATGTGCCACGAGTTTGGACTGTTTTTTATGTCACCGACAGTTACGTATATAGCTATACCTATATGAATTGTATTCCAGAAGTGTGCGTGTTAGGAACAAGAGTTAGATATTTATAATAATTAGCTGTGGGGAGAAAATCACATGTGAAATGTGTATAATAATGATAATATGCAGCGAGTATGGACTAATATTTCTTTGTCAACAACAGTTACAATTGCAATGAAATTAATTAAAATTCATATTTAGGCCTATGGCTATGCATGTTAGCAAATTTGTTTATAAACATATTTATAATATATCATATTTTGAAGAATATTATTTATTAAGTATCAAGCCCGTAGCCTGAGTGTTCAGGGGGTACACATGAATCCTCCTTTTTCTGAATCCCCTTTTCCCAAAATATGAACCCCTTTTTATGTGAACATTTATTGTGATCCCTCTCTCAAAAGCGTGAACCTTCAATAATATGAAAATAATAATATTATTTTCATAATAATATGAAAATAATAACATTATTTTCTTATTATTGGGGTGTTCACGCTTTTGAGAAGGGGTTCATATTTTTGGAAAACGGGGTTTACTTTTATGAAAATAATATTATCGTCATGTTATTGGGGAGTTCACGCTTTTGAGAAGAGGATTCACTTTTTGGAAGGGGGATTCACGTCTATGAAAAATACTAAATAATATTGTGGGAGGGGTTCACGCTTTTGAGAAGCGGTTTCACATTTTTTAAAAAGGGGGTTCACATTTATTAAAATATTATAATAATATATTCATATTATTGGGGGTTCACACTTTTCAGAGGGGGGTTCAAAGCTAATAATATATTATGCAACTCTCTGATTTGTTTGAAAAAGATTTTGTAACTAGATTTAACAAGATTGCCATCCCAAACAACAAGTTCCAGATGCCAAGTGGACAAGGAAGCCATTGGCTTATCGAGAGTCCAACGATTTTATCATCTATCTGTAGCCCGCCCTTATCATATATCTGTCAATTCAATTTTTAAACATATTCACACTACTAGCATTAACAAATATAAATGTGTTACCAAGTCACCTTACGTGTGGTCAGTTGGTAACAGCCAGAGAGCAGTAGCCGATGTACAGACAGTCGCTAATCTGTTATTCAAACAAAACGAAGACTTGTAAGCAGAAAATGTTATGGTTTCACAAAATATCTGCTCACTGAAACAATGCAGAGTTAGCACGTCAATTACT